>JAQGBW010002485.1:0-19683 GCA_034698625.1 Julus scanicus
ACCAATAAAGTGTCCAAATAACAATAGAAACCAATAGAAATCTCTATTGGTTTCTATTGTTTTTTTCACCAGGGAAATTTGTTTTATTAGCCACTAAATTGGTTTCATAAAGATATAGTTCGAAGGACAAGCTTGTCATAAGGGGGAGCTTTTCAATACGATTATTACAAAACGTATAAGCCTACTGCAACTTCTTGTTAAAACTAACGTTAGTTCCAAGTTTTAGTTAACTGTAGTTAATGTAAGCCACCACTCGTGTCGTGTGATTAATGCCTGGCGCCTTTCACATACTACATAATGGCATGCTGGGGCACTTTCAGTTGCCATCGAGTGGGAATAAGCCTGTTTTGACAGGATCTTCGTGAAATTTCTATATTTGGGTTGCAAACCGGTGCGCATATTGTTGTGACACAAATAAAATGCACTTTCTCACTTGTGTAGCGAAACTCAGTTCCCCAAAGTAAGATAGTCGTTGTTGATGATGAGAGAAAATTATTGCATGGGTGGCCGGCCAAGTGTTATTTACTTTCCTCGATCTAGCAAAGACGGTTGTGCCAAAAAATAATCAAAAGAAAACAATGTGCGGTTTTCACAAAAATTCACCTGTTCCAACCCATTATCTTGCCTGCTAGAAAGCTGCGCATAATAAAACAAGAAGCCATTTGAAATTGAAGACAAAACTTCGTTAGTGGTTAACTCGTTTGTCAGTTTTATACGTATTGCATGTCGCCGAAGATCAGAAATAGGTTTTCGTAAATTTATTCAATGTGTAGATTCATTGGAACATATTTTGGCTATGCTTAGAGCATCATTTGGCCATAATTCGACTCTGATAAGGGTTATCTACACTAAGTCATAAAAAAGTAGAACCCAATAAATAAAAAAACCACAACTTTTCGAAAAATGCTTCGATTGAAATGAAATTTGGCTCTTACATAGAACAATAGTGTAGGAACAAAAGAACTGTTCCGGACATGCGACAAATTTCGTATTTTTTTCATTTTTTAACTCGTCATGCTCGAGAAAATGTTGAACTGCTACAACGCGGGAAATGCCACAGTTCGTCGGACCTAAACACTGGCCACCGAACAGTCCGAACTTGAATCCGGTGGACTACAAAATTTAGGGAGTTCTCCAGGAAAAGTTTCACAAATCGAAAATTAATAATATCGAAGACTTGAAACTACGAATTATAAAACATGGATTGAACTCGAGCGGCGTATAATCGATTCGTCAATCAAAGAATGGCGCGTTAGATTCCGGGCTTGTGTAAAGTCCACCTGAGAACAATTTGAGCACATTTTATAATTTATTTTTGTTCCTACACTATTGTTCTATGTAAATGACAACAATTTTTCACGAAGTTAGGAATTTTTTATTGGGTTCTACGTTTTTATGACTCAGAATATATATGTTTATATATGTGCCATAAAAGTTTGTGGGAATATTGAAGATTTATCATTTACCTTCTTATATACTAATTGTAAATAGAAAACATTAGAAATGGTTATTATAAAGCACATTATTATATTTTCTTTATTTTATTGAGAAAATTATAGAAAATCTCTCTTTGAAAAACTTATGGTGTGCCGTCACAGTACTCTAGTGTACTTTGCCTTGAGCTGAGAAAGGTTGGGAAAAACTACTTAAAGAGTCTAGACTATTAGTTTTATTGTGTCAATAAGTGTATGAGCAAATTATAGAAAAGACCTATACCTCGCTATCCCGCCTTTTTAATTATGGCACATTTTCGATTTACGGCCCAAGATGCTTCGCCCTACGGTAAAACAAAAAAAAAAAAAAAATGCTTTAATTAAAGAAATTGGCCAAAAATGTGATAAATTACCCCAATTTGCACAAACAAGGTCCGATTTGGCTAACAATACAACAACTTATGGGTTTCACTTTGTTTAAGAAGAGGAAAAAAATGAAAATCACAATGCAGAACAAATTAATTCGTTATACGGCTTTTTCGCTATACGGCCAACTTTTCCAGAACGTATCCAGGCCATAAAGCGAGGTATAGGTGTATTCGAGCAAATTATTAAATTATCTTCTTAAGTCTGAAATTTTGAATGAATTCCACGACAGCGGTTTGAATTAAATTGTGTGTTTGAAAATTAACTTGTAGCACATGTGAACAAATTACCTTGAGTTTCAGCTAAATTTCCGGCCCTTAGTATAGCCAATAAGCATTTTTTAATCCAGAGACTGACATAATTACGAAAGTTTTGTTTCCTTAATTTCCTGATTAAAATTGATAAGAAAGTGAGATATGTATTTGTTTTTAAGAAAATACATTAAAATATATAGTCAGCTACAAAACAATACAGAAAAATGTCATGTTCTACTTATACATAAGGTAAATATTTGACAAACATATTCAGAAACAGTTCACTATTTTATTTATTTCACAAAAAAGTAATTAAAAAATTCTACATTAACTTCCTGCATTGTAACAAATTACTTAACTAAATTAATTAGCTATGGATATTCAAAAATGTGTTTATTTATTTTGGGTGGCCATTCTTAGATAAACGTGTAAAATTGAAAGTAAATATAAAATAACAGTTGTAAGTTTATTATAGAAGATATTTGTATTAATCGAAACAAAAGTTAAACAAACAAAAAATGAGTGATGGAAATTGATAAACCAAAGAATCTGCAAAAAAAAATATATTGTAACAATGCCCAAATTATGCCATGGTGTAAATTTCTTCGAAACAAGTACAGATGATCCACAGAGTAGATATATAATTGCACATCTTAGTCTTTTAAATGCATAAATAATATAATCCGGATAGAATAAGGAAGGTTGTGCCAAATAACCTTAATCCATTTTTATACTTGCATAAATGTAGCGAACAAATTTCAGCGATGCAAAAAATGCAACTGTTCCCAACGTCAGGAAAAATATGTAACACATCAGTAGAGTCCAGACAAAAAATTCCACAGACTGCAGGACTCCAGACATGTTCGATCTCTTGCAGTAGTAAAACACCGAATACAGAAATACAAATATGCAAGTGGACCTAAAATTAAAAGAAAACAATGAAAATTAGAATTGCTCGATATGCTGCAAAGACATTTCGTTTTTGATTAGTGTATAGTTTAATGCGACGAGACAGCTCAACGCTGCGTCTGTTTGCATTCCCCCATCGCCTGCATCCCTCCACGAATAACAATGCAATTGCTAAGTAGGGCAAACTCAAAATAACTCTACATTGGGCTGTAAGCCAGTAAGTTTGTGTCTATGCACACAGGCCGTACTGTCAAATGAATAACTTTATTTGGATTTATTTTTTGCCCATTTTCCTAGCGTACCCAAATGATACGTACATCTTCCCTCAAGGGTTAACAGTCTATGCCGTGCCGAGAAAAAAAAAAGGCGGAAGCGCCACAGAAATCTACTGGCCTTTGTCCAAAAAGAAAATATGTTTTACCAGTAGTGAAAACCGTTAAAACTAGACCCAATTTGCCATTCCAAACTGGAGGGGAAAAAAAGGAACAATCAACGTACGTGTGACTATCAATATACGCTGAAAAGCACTTCGCAGATTAGTAGCATTTATAGAAAAGCGAACATAAAAATAAGATGAAACTGCAGTAGTGTACCGTACAAAATCATGTTAAATTTGAAGGGAATTAATCATCATTACCACATTTTCTGTCAGTTAATCTACAAAATGCTAAAACACTTCACCGAAGGTTAATTACTTAAAAATGTCAGTCTTATTATAGTATGATTGATGTTCTATACTAGCATCCTGACAGAAAATACTGATAGTTTTTAAGATGCTAATAAAGGATAAAATATATGCACTCATAAAATGTCTTCACGAACAGTGATTACATTTATTTCTCTTTCGCACTCAAAATTTCTTCTTTCTTTGAAAGCTAAATTGGTAGGTAAAATCCCCACATTGTCCCCTGTTTTCTTCTAAAAATTGTAAAAATCATGAAAAAATTTCGGGCGAAATTGCTGATCATGAATTTGTGTGTGTATATCCAGTGGCTGCTTGTGTATAGGCACTGTGGAACTGCAGCACCCCCTATCACTTGACATTATCGATAAGATTTAATATAACAAGTCCTTTATTTTAATTCTTTCTAATTTAATTTATTCTTTAATTTATTTAATTAATTCTTCAGCCCTCCATAGTTAATGAAAAAGATAAAAAAATATCTTTGCATGGAACTGTGCGCTTCACAGTTCCAGCGGCGCGGTGTTTGACTTTTGTGCGCATGCGCAAACAGGAAGCTGCACGCCAGGCTGCGAGAGAGATAGCACTGTCGCTCTCGCAGTGCTATCTCTCGAGCCGTCACTGTGTATATCAGAGTATATCCTTCAACTTCAAACATGGGTTTCCCGACTTGTAATTTGTGGACTGTCAATATTCAGAATTCGAAAGATTACGGTACTGGTGAAAATTTGTAAATATGCAATTATCGTAGAATACCTAATATGTTTTCATTCACTCGAGTATTATCAACAAGTGAGTTAAAATGCGCTCATGTGTAGAAGTACCAGAAATGTAAAAAAATAAATACATTCTAATATCGTTAAATTTTGTTTTCAGGTAATGTTTGATGACATTTGCCAAATTCAATCTCTGAAGTTACAACGTTCAGGATTATCATCCGTATTAAAAGCGGGCGAGGCGAAACACTTACCCGGCACTTGCTATAGATCGCCACCACCATCGATAATCTTCAGCAGATAACTGAAAGTAGGTAAGTGCTATCGATATGCAAGCTGTGACACTCAGTAGAATAACCAAGACGACTAGAAGAATGCCATATAAGGTGTATTGCTCACGACCCCAAAGTGTAGCAAAAATATAGTACAATTCAACAGAAATGGCACTAATAGGAATAGAAATCGAATGAGTGATAAAGTAATTACCATGAATTAAGTACAAAAACTAGTTGTTGGCAAACCTGAATGGCAAAAATCCACCAATGGCACAGTGGCAAAGCGTTGATCGATACCAATGCACGGGCGGAATCCCACGGGCGATGTGTTTTGGTCTGCAAGGCGCTTCAAAGTCGCTGCTCAAGTTCTTCCCAAATATCCCGCCCACAATGGTTAACGGATAACCAACTAAAATAAATTATTAATACCATGAAACTAGTAGTCATGTAACATTCAGGTTGACATTATGATAATATGCTTACCAACGGCCCACACAAAAGCCAAAAGAACAACAGTAGCCAAAGGTAAAGCTTGTGTCGAACTGTACGCCCAAGCAACTGCATTCTGAATGCTCCATGATATGATAAATGGTACTGACATAAAATACGTAAGGTAAATTGAGATAATCGGCATTCGAAGCTGTCACAAATACAATGAAAATTGCATAAATTCCGCACTTACGGGCAAATAAGCAAGATGTTAGGTTGATGCTCCGGACCCAGTTTTTCCCTCCCATACGCCGATACATGTTTGCAGCCACAAAGCCGGCAATTCCTGATGTAATGGCATAGAGAAAACAGGCTGCCGAATTCATGGCACCATGTCGATGAACATTAAAAATTCCCAACAGAGCCATGGTGATGATTCCAAATGCAATGGCAAGGAATTGGGCACCAACACCTAGTAATATATCATAAGCATCACAAGCATTTTTTATGCATTACAAAAAAAAAAGTGAGTTTATAGTGTGACCCACCTAATATCGCACAGAACAAGGTTTTGTGCCTTGGGAACCTAAATACATCAGTGTGAATAATTTTCCATCCATAATCATCGCCATCCATGTCTTCGGCATCATCATCTCCCACGTTGTAGCGAGCAAAGTCATTTCGTAAAACTCGCATCTATGAAAAATGAAATCCGATAATTTAGATTCATGTTGTTGTCACATTCGAGGTCAAAGTACTAGTTGTCATTTGAAATTGCAAAGATATGGTATTCGAAACACAATATCTGATTAAATACTTTCTTTAATTCATTCTTTAATTCTGCAAGTATTTCAAACTGATCAATAAGCATAAAAGGTGTCACTTACCAATATAATGATTACAAAACCAATAAGAAGAAATACCAAAACCATAGAGTTGATAATGGACAGCCAATGAATCTTTAAAAAAAAAATAAGAACTTATCAAACAAGTAATGAATAGATGAAATCATCCACTGGAAATAAACGGACAAATTACCTCTAAGGAACGTGGGAAGAATTCATTACTTCGCAACTTCTGATCTCGATCTGCATATGCAACACTAAAACAAGACGTTTTTTAAAATTAGTAAATGCCAATAAAACCCCCAATGCTGAATTTTCTATTTAATAGCCAAATTTCTCACTCTGTCGCCACCCAATGGACACTGTATGTGTGTAGAATGGTGAGAGGAGCGGCTACTTCATCCAAATTAACATGTTTGTAATCTTTACTGCTCACATTTGCAAAAATAATCTGCAATCAAAAATATTAATCAATGAAGAACACTGTCAAAACACCCTTCCTTGCAAACATCTTCGGGTTATACCTGGTCGCCATTATATTCGATGATAAAATGCAAATGCGTGGCCAAGTGAACTTTGTGTTTATGCGGCAAGATTCCTTCCTCTTCCAGATGGCCCACAAACCCTCTAATAGGAATGTTGTCTATAAATTGTCAAAAATCCAATGATGGCATATTTTTGTTATAAAAAGTGATTTTAGTTTATATAAAGCTGTCAAAATATGGCCAATCGTTACCTAATACTAGTTCGAAATAGTACAGATCTTCGATAGCCTCCTTTAAGCGCTGCAGGTCTTTTTCTTCTACAGGCAGACTGCATAATTCTTTGGATTCGATCTCATCTACAAATTTGAAAGGAAAAATACAGAGAATCTGGTATATTGGAATTTCAATCACAAACTCTTTTTTAAGTGAGCTAGACTGAAATTCATCAAACAGTTAATTTCTTTTGGAGAACATTTATTATTGGTACAGGAATAGCATTTATATAATAGGTTCTATGTGCATGCAACTAACATTTCACAATCAAATATTAGGTTACTAAGATTATGAACAATGTGAAAAATTATCATACCCAAAAATCGAATATCATAATTAGATTTAGCCATTCGATCCCCATCCAGCACTTCTCCTAAAGTTAGACTTCTGTGTTCTATCTGAAAATTGACAATGATATTGTTACAATATGTGACATTATTGAAATCATCTAATTCCTATATTTCTAATATCTCCTACAGACACAATAATTCTAAAACTACCCTTAAATGGGTATATTTTTTTGACGGAGCTAGGTTGAGAAGTGGTTTTCAGACCCTTCTGGCTACCTGGATTAACCACGCGCCAGTACGTCTGAGATCCTCCTGTATAATAGTCTGAAACACAGGTGGTCAGACATCTTCCAGGTCCCTATAGATTTTAAACATAGGGTTATGCATGCTAATTGAACATGCGTTAACAAGTGCATGTTAATCCACCGCATGGATTAGTCAATTATGCTAATGAGCGTGGTTTCCATTTTATCTTTGTAGGTCGTCCCGTTTCGTCTGCTGAGAAGTGAGTCAGTCCTATTGTTTGATCTCCCTTGGTCCTTGTCGGTGTCTATACGGCCCTCGGGACGTCAGACTGTTGGAGCCGTGGCTATATATGTACCTCATAGTTTCGCTATCAGCCTTTCGTTGGGAGACCTGGGTTCAATTCCCGAACGCCTACCATGATTGTAGGTTTCGGGGTTTTGAACAGTTGTTTCCAGACAAATGCCATGATAGTTCCTCTAAAACTCGGCCGTGCCAGTGCCCCTTCCTCTCTTCATATCAATTGTAAATTACCAATCATATCAAATAACAAATCCAAAATACCAATTGCCAGGTGGGCCGAGTCCCACAATGCATGTTCATTAAATTTCTTTTAATTAAATGAAGACAACCGACGGCAATTAAGAATTAAATTACCTTTATTTTAATGATTTTATAAATTGATGGGTTTTCATAATGCAGTGTTTTTAATACAATTAACTATTTCGATTTCAGTGCTATAAAACATTGTTATGATAAACATATAAATGAAATATAGATTAGACAAAATGCAAAACTGTAGTAGGAACTTTGCGGTGTTGCAATCTGCTGCCAAAAGATGGCATTGAGATGCTCCCTCGCACAAATCAAGGGCCCTAAGTGAAATATTCAATATATACGGTATTGATATTTCAATCCCTTAATGCAAAAGCCAAGAGTGGCGCTGCTTTTCATCCTTTTTCTCCCCACCAGCGACGACGTTCACGGCATTGCCACATCTAGCACGGCATAAACCCAGGCTATCGTAAGGTAGTTCGAGTGACAGGCTTTATGTCTCCTCCTTCGGCTTATGGCTGTGTATCACTGCCTGATCCTAATTTACGGAGCACTGGGGTTGAGTGATAAGATGGGTAAAGGAGCTCAGAGCTATAAATAATTAGGTTAACTCACTTAATAGACACCATTCGTCAGGGATTGAGAAAATAATATTCCAAATTCGTCCTAAACTTGGGTCTCGCTTGCCACATTACAAGCGCTCATTTGGATTTCTAAATCCTCCACTCCTAGCCTTCCTCCTCCTCGCTGTCTGCCTAATCTGCTCCATAACTCAGAATCAATAGTGACCAGTAGTACCTCGTTTGCTCTTCAACGAGCTTGCAGCGTGCAGAGATGTGTACTCGTAAAACAACTTTCCAAGTTTGAGAATGTGTATCTTTTATAGATACCAATAAGTGTGAGGCGTACGCCAAAGCACGGGCTCGTACTGCGGCAAGGTATTGAAGACCATTCCGCTTCTACTCGGGGTCGGAATTAACGCTGGCACTCATCTCCGTAGTGGCGCACCAATACCAACACACTTGTTTACTTATACTTTCTAATCCTTTTAGTGGCCAGCTTGCTGACACAAACCACATTATAGTACACTAGAAAGCATGTCATATATCCCTATTTATAACTTTTGGAGGATAACGTTGAAAAATAGACTTTGGTTATCATAAACTAAGGCACTTAATGCTTTGCTGCTCGTAAATCACGATATTTGTAGCCAGCTATTAAAATTGGACACTGCAATTTATACGAAATGCTATGCACCAATAGAAACGCGGCTATAGAGTGACTTGTGAGTTCGAGATTTTACGAGCATTAAATAAATAGTAGAAACTTATTTTAAATTCAAATTTCTACGATTCGGTTTACGTTACCAAAACATGCAAAAATTGAATATATGTTTAGGAAAAATAAAGATAGCATTTTTACGTTTCTTTATTTTCACAAAACCTGTGAAATAGCTTTTCCACACCCAACAGTGCAAAAACTACAAAAATAGTATTTCCTACTTTAATTATTACTAGCACAATTTGAGTGTTTAGGTATTCAACACTGGGGCACATCATCTAAATTACAATTTTAATTAATTTTAGATTAATTGGAGAGAACATCATATTTTAAACCTTCGACTTAATATATATTCTAAAAGCTTTTGTGCACAGAGAGTTTAGTACGTAGCGCATACATTTTAATGTTGCGATTAACAGATTTTTTTAATGTTATAAGTTAGATTAGTATTAAAAACAATACTGTGTTGTATGAACAAGTCCACAAAATATGTAAAATACAATCAAGCACACCCATTATCTGCTAAATACACATAGAATCATCTAAACAGCTGAGGCATATATTACTGTGCAGGTGTTGCTCGTTTCAAAACTAAAATAAGCTCATTTATGACACCACCACACACTACATACAAACAAGTGCATTCAATGTATGACAAAAGTGTGAAAAACAGCATATTTTTAGTTACTAAGTCCACGTCAATGATTAGCATTAATAGCTATGATTGCGATATATCAATTGCATAATTTATCCGAAGCCCAGCTTTCTGTATAGCCTGGAGTATTCTACACTTCCTGACTACCGATTATATATCTAAAACAATGTTGACATTGTACCATTTATCTTGATATAATCATTTTCAAATAAGCGTACCAACAGTTGCATGTCGTAACACAATGGTTTAAAGGTTTTCAATTTTAAATATTGTGCGTAACATCAACCCTGATCTACTGAAAATAGCTAAACACATCCTTTTTTTAACGTTTAATAAGGAATTCACAGAAACTGTGAAGATACTGATAATTTGCAATAGAAACATTATAGCCAAGTGGTAACGCCCACCTTTTCTGGATGACATACTGGAAGCTGGTAATAATGATAAGTTTCGTGGGGGTTGAAGTATGGCCCGACTTTATTCACATACAATTCCACCTACAAAAAAACAAAACAGAAAATTCACGTTTACGATCATTTTGAAGCTGATGCATTGAAGTACCTAGCCCTAGCTGCTAAAATGGGTGTGAAGATGCTAACTTTTCAAACCATTATATATCCTTATGTAACGTGTAACCCCAACGTCTATTGTTAAGTTACAAATGTTGTCAACGTATTTATTTATAATCTAACCAGAAATTTGACAAGGTTTTTTCAGTTCATTCCTAACCGGTGTATGTGACAAGTCACCACCATCAAGATTAGTATTATGCACAGTTGACTCATTTTCTTACATGCATCGATTGATGCATTAAATACCCAGATTAAAACTAACAAGGCACTTTAAATAGATCTACCTTTTCTCCTTTCTTGTAGCTAGTCGAAGTAGCACATGAAGGCTGCAATAATATAAAGAAATAAGCCAGCGAAAAGCTCGTAAAAATGTAAACAGACTGCATACGAGCCATATTGCTCACTCCTCCTATTCTCTAACCCAGCGCTTAATGTATTGCCATGCACGTGGGGAAGTAGGTATTTAAAGAGGAGTCGCAGCGCTCTGAAAGCGCTTTGTGTATATTCAATTTTGGTGAAGCGTTCTGGATCCCTTCGTTTGAAATATTCCGGTTCGAGAGTATTTGCGGATGGATACGTTAACAAAATTAAAAATCATTCAGATTACGATCTTATCCTTTTGTTGGGATCAGCTAAAGGAGTTAATTAGGTTGTATAATATGGTTTAGTGTACTAATCAACTCCTAAGCTGCGTGACAATTCGGCGTTATTCCAAAATGTTATGCCGATCGAGGAACTACTTTCTAGCGGCTGCAAATTGTAGGCGTGCGGCTGCACTCCGGTCGTAATCCGGTAGTTCTAATCGGTGGTGTTGATCGTGGCTGCGATGTTGTTCCCCGTATTACGGGCGCTTGGTGCGAAAATAGGAGGTTGAAGTGGGCATTTTGTCCCGAAATGGATTTTCAGTCTGCAATGGAAACATTTGCCGAAGCGTGGGTTGCAGCAAATACTCAGACACCTTTGACAGAAGCCGCCGAAGCGCAGGTAGGCACCAAGCACGGCTTGCACTGTAATGGAGATTTCCATGCCCCTGTACTGACAGTAGTAAGTAGACTAACCCTAGCTTTCGATCTGAACTTTACACTGCCCTTTAAACCCCCTTCGTTGTGGCGAATGTGTTTCTAAAAATGGGCTTTCACGTTTAATTTCCATTTGGTGTGATAATGAATCGGTGGCTATATCAATACGGCGAGCGCTCAAACGAGGCGCCTTCTTGGCCGTCTCTTTTATTGCTAGATATCTGCGGAGTGATTGGGCAAATGAGTTGTCTAAATTTCAAATCTTGGACTCAGCCGAAAATCACAAAATGTTTGCAAGTTATTCAGCATTCTTTATGGATGCTTCAGTTTACCCCTATCTGTGGGTTGCTGCTGCACGTCTGCAGATCTCCGCTTGAGCAGCATGATGACTGATGAATCACTAATGGACCTTGAACTTAAAAGCATTGAAAGTCGGGATGGAGAATTCTCTAAAGGTCTTTGAACTCCAATTCAATACAAACTGGTGAAATGGAAATTCAGAGGGTCATTCGTTTCAAAACTCTTCGATGGTCTAATCGCTGAAAAAGTGAACATCTTTCCATGCATCTGGTTTATTCGGCGATTAATTCATCAAAGAATTTAATAAGAATTTGGATGCAATGTTAATGAACAGATAAATTTACTAAATATGTTAATTTTTATCTCACAAACGCTGAAATCCAGATACTAATTTTATTCATCAACCCTTCTTTGACAATGTCCATACATCTCATCTTCTATCTTTACATCCTCCTACATCTTCTATCTTTGCACTCCTTATATTTATAATTATTATTGTGCTGTTTATAATGCCATATCGTTATTCATCAATTACGATGATTAATATTAGTGCATTGGTATAAGGTTGTGTCGTAAAAGTTGTTTGCACACAAGTTTTTTTTCTTAATATTTAAGTTTTTTTGAAATTTTAGAGTAATATTCATCCGATGAATAAGCAGCATATACTTTTCAATATCCATTTGCATGCTTTCCGATTTCTGTTTCGAAATCTATTATTGGCGTCATTACTAATTCAAAAACAGTACTTAAAAATCCGATATGAACATGTTCCTTCCCACATTTCTCATATTTTATTCTTACTATCTCCCAACGTCGCCTTTCCTAACAAGTCGTGATGGAAACAATGTGCCCAGGTGCTTTGGAAGATTGAAATATGCGAAACAAATTAAATCCGACAGCAGTACGTGTCTTAATCGTAAAATTGACTTGTGTAGCGATTACATTTGACTGACCAATATCAGCTATTTGGTGTCATTGAGTTCCATTCCTGGAATCAAGAATTATATTGCACAAAGACCCTTGATGATCTTTCTATTGAT
This sequence comes from Julus scanicus, assembly GCA_034698625.1. Lineage (NCBI taxonomy): Eukaryota > Metazoa > Arthropoda > Diplopoda > Julida > Julidae > Julus > Julus scanicus. Next base: position 12,683 of record JAQGBW010002485.1, read on the forward strand.
CCTGTTTAAATTTGCACTGCTCACGTCGTGCCATTAATTTAGTCCATTGTGGTGTTATCAGTAATGGACTAGATGCCCAAAACGGTTACTTGACATATCTAACAAAAAGCTATTTATTTCGAATCAATTCCTTGAGTTGGATGGCCCAATCAATTTTTATTTGAAGTTCTTGTCAAGGAAAGCAATTCAAATTGTAAATCCCTAAATTCCTTCAATATTTCATATCATATTTGTAATACTTGTAAATCTTTTTGTTCACAGGCTTTAGCACAGTCTAGGTCCAACGACGTGCATGTTTTATCTTCACCACATGAAATTTTGATTGAAAAGGATAATGAAATAGATGGAGAAGGCACACGTGTTATAGCAAACTTAAGCCGAAGTTCCGCGCAAGATCCCCATCATTCGAAAGCATGTCCACGAGCATCTACTAACACTGGTGAGCAATACTTATTTTTTCTGCTTTTAAGATACTTAGCAAAACATAATTTCAGCCCCTTAAAACACAATTATTTAAATTATCTAACATCTTGTCAACCTGAGTTAATCCAAATTTCAAGCTATAGATCTGGATTTTTGGATTGTCTGAAGCAAGGCTGAAAATCCTTAAAGCTGTGTGCATGTAAATTAGCTATTCTTCTTAAACAATGGCTTATTTCAATGTATTGACAGAGCCTGTAAATACAGTGTGCGAAAAGACGTACTAATATGCCTCAGCTGTTTAAATCTTGGCTAGTTTTTCTGATGGTCTTAATACAAAGGAAACTGCGTCATGTTTGGGGGGATTAGCTGACTTGTCGGATTATGGTGTGCAAGATTAGTACTAGTAATTTAATTCAGTGAAAAGAGCTGCCGATGGGAGTTGGTGGCCAGATGCAGCTGCTGTTTACTCTTTGATGTCTTTTCACTTTTCTAATATCCTTGTTGAATCATTTTATGAAACTAGATCCTAGGTATATTTTCCACCGTAATCTTATTTGGGAGCTTAAATTGCCCATATTTTTGTTTGGGAAAAATAGAGTATTCAGCTTGTTGTTAGTTTTTTTTTTCCAATTGATTATGTAGCGAGTGGCGAAGTCAGATTTCACCGATGCGTAACATACGTATATATCAATAGCGTTAATAATTTATTTAAGGAAACATACTAGTTTATGCTTTGTCTGGAAAACTCTATCTGAAGAATGTTTTGCTTATTATAAAAATGCATATTTCTGTCATTTAAATTTTTTTTTTTATTTCAATGACTTAGTTTTTCAAAAATAATTATTGAAAAACTTTATTTTTCAATTTATATAATTTACGTTTTTAATGCTGTATTTTTTTATGAGAATTTTCACGTATATATTATTTATTGGGCATGAGGCTAGAGTGGTTTGCAAATTACAAAACTAGAAATAGATTGGCGGGAAGCAAAAGTTTGAATTTGTTAAAGTAATCAATATTTAGCTTTAGTGTTCATAATCATACTAGCATTTAAAGAAATATCCCGATTTTAGTATCCAAATAATTCCAGGAAATGTATTCGGGTTAAACTTAGTATTTACTTTGTTTGGGAGCCAAACATACCTATTTTGATCTTAACGGATTAAATCTTATGTATATTCTTTTTCATAAATTTAATATATTTATTTAATGTTACAAATTTCATCAACAATTAAGAAATTGATGCTCCAATTATATTCGTATTGACTAGGTTTGTGTACATTTTAATCAAGTTTTAGAGATTGCAATAAATTCCACGTTGCAACCAACGTGGTTGGAATTTCCAAAAGTTTGCCTTATTTACTTATTTATTGATTTTCTAAAATATACAAGTTCAAAAAAGATATGGGTATACTTCTAACAGATGCTAATATATATTCTATAATCATATTTCACTTTCTTTTCTACTTGTCCGCCACTTTGAAGAGTTTTTTATAGTAATGTTAATATTAATAGTGGATTAAATTTCATTGGCGAATTCTTTAAATTTCATTCAAGACATGCAGCCTAAATTATGGAATCATAAATTCAAGTAAATATCCAATTTTTTGAAAGCGCGATTGGATTGAAAGTGAGAAGAAATTTTAAGTCACCAAAGTGACTTAAAATGTAACATGATGATCCGTGTTTGGATTATAGTTAAATGCTAAGTCGAAAGTTCTCTTTAAGTATTTTGTAAGATGTTAAAAGTAAAAAAACACGTGTTTTACATTTTTAATTACTGCACATTGATTTTGGCACACATTAAGCAAGTTTGAAAACTTGGTGCATTTCCCCGTCTCATTTAAGTACTAGAATCAATACCAAATTGGACACTATAGCACAAAAGAAAATTCGCAAATCTTTGTGACCTTCTTCAATTTTCTGCTTGATTTTAAGCAGCGTTATCTATAGTTCAAGGATTAAAAGTTCGAAAATTATCCGAAATTGGATGCAGATGTCACATCTGTTAATCTAACTTTCAGATACCTAATCTTCTATGATAAGTTGTTATTCTTAAGCCGGGTCTCCATCAAAGGGAACATGAAGCGGATGCAAGTTTTCTTCAAACAAATGTGCACAAAAAGTCTTTTGTTTCAGCAAACTTAATACGCGTTTTTGCGTCCAGATTCATGTTTCTGGACACATTTGACCGATCGCTAGGAAGGCGGTGGTCTAGATAAAAAAAATTCCCCTGCTTTCCAGAAACATGAATCTGGACGCAAAAACGGATCATAAGTTTGCTGAAACAAAAATGCATCATAAGTTTGTTAAAACAAAAATGCATCATAAGTTTGCTGAAACAAAAATTCATCAAAGTTTGCTGAAACAAAATTGGTAAGCAAACTTTTTTGGAAATTTGTATGAACAAACCTTGCGTCCGCTTCATGTTCCCTTTGGTGGAGTCACGACTTAATTTTAACATTTGAAATTTTGAATAGCAGTCGGGGAAAAAAAGATTTGGGTCCTGTAGTGACTCAAAACTTTCTTCCCGATTGCTACTCATCAATCATGAATAGCTTTTCATAAATAGCTATTTTTCACTATTTAAAATAATTGCTATTTTAATATTTATAGCAATCTATTATTTAATATAATGCTATTAATATCAACATTGGTTTCATTAATTTAAAATTAAGTTTTTTAATATTTTTAAGTATTTTAACAAATAAAATTATAAAAGAATATAGAATTATTAAATAATAATTGGGGAGAAGGGGGGGGGGAATGTACGGGTTGTGACATCATTCTGGATGGGGTGTAGTAAAATTTTGTGACAAAGGGGTGTTAAAATAAGGCAAAAAAGTGTGACATAATTTATGGATCACCCCTTTGTGCAAATTTGTTTGAACAAACGTTGCGTTCGTTTCATGTTGCCTTTGGTGGAGACCCGGCTTAATTTTGCTGAAACAAAAGTGGTAAGCAAACTTTAAGCAAACTTGTTCGAACAAACCTTGCGCCGCTTCATGTTCTTTTTGGTGAAGACCCGGCTTAAGTTTGCTGAAACAAAAATGATAAGCAAACAGTTTGTGCAAACTTGTTTGAACAATCCTTGCGTCCGCTTCGTGTTCCCAAGTTTACTGAAACAAAAGTGGTAAGCAAACTTTTTTGGGCAAACTTGTTCGAACAAACCTTGCGCCGCTTCATGTTCTTTTTGGCGAAAACCCGGCTTAAGTTTGCTGAAACAAAAATGATAAGAAAACAGTGCAAACTTGTTTGAACAATCCTTGCGTCCGCTTCGTGTTCCCAAGTTTACTGAAACAAAAGTGGTAAGCAAACTGTTTGTGCAAACTTGTTTGAACAATCCTTGCGTCCGCTTCGTGTTCCCAAGTTTACTGAAACAAAAGTGGTAAGCAAACTGTTTGTGCAAACTTGTTTGAACAATCCTTGCGTCCGCTTCGTGTTACCAAGTTTATTGAAACAAAAGTGGTAAGCAAACTGTTTGTGCAAACTTGTTCGAACAAACCTTGCGTCCGCTTCATAATCCCTGCTTAATAAGTAAAAAAACGAAATGTGCAATTTTTTTGCATCTATAAATCAAAGTTGACTTTTTCGGATTAAAATTAATCTTCATTTATTTGATTACTCGGTGGGTAGTCCATTTTTTGTGTCGTTTTGATTTGGTTCCACTTTAACTGTTGTTTGATGACATCTTTTTTTTTTGGGGGGGGGGGGGCTTTACTGGTGTAGCAAATGAACTGTAAGCAAAATGCTAGGCGAGGATGAAGAAGCAGGAAGTGTGTGCGATGAAGAAGGGCACTTCGGTCGTACTTTCTTTGGACTTGCTCAAATCTAATGTGTTTAAATTGTAAACCTAAGCTAACTCAACCAAGTAGAAGATTTTTACTTGGTTGAAAGAAAATGAGGAAGCGCTGTGCGAATTGTATGGTGCAGACCCCCCTTTTCTCTTATTCACTCGGCATTGCTTCTGCATCTAAACCAGTATATAATCCATAAGGATTAGCTCTTATATACATGCATGCCCGTCTAGGATCTGATCAGATGAATCACTCGAGCGTTTTAGGAAGTTGGTTGAAATCGGGTTGAGGATTAGGTTTTAATCTCAGATTAATTTTCCCATCTAATGCTAAGCCGGGATTAGGCAGTGTGCTCGCTAGTCAGCAACTGACAGGGAGGGAAATGTGGAATAACAGCATTTGACAATAACATGAGAAAAAGAAGAAAAAAAAGCCAATGCTGGAAAGTATTCAAAAGCTGTAAACCTAAACTAGGTTTTAAGGGTCATTCAAAAAGGAGTCCTCAAAATTTCTTCAAAAGTTCCATCCTTATCCCCTGTCCACACAGTGTCCATTTTTGCCCAGTTCCCCTCATAGACGTCCTTAGTTGTTTTTTTTTGAAAAGTAGTATGTAGTATGAAATGTAGATGGGAAATTTCAGCATGAAATTGGTGTTTAATCCAACTTTAGGCATAATTCAAATTGACCCCACACGGTGTCCATTTTAGCCCAGATGCCCCCTCATAGACGTCCTTAGTTTTTTTTTGAGAAGTAGGGTGTCCAGAAAATTTGTTGAAGTATACAAAGGCCAACCCTGTAAATTTTCAATGACCCGTATCGCCACGATATTTTTCCACACTTTTTTGATTATAAATCTCCTAACCACGAATGGTTAGCATAAAGTTTAACACAAATTTAGGCTTAATTCCAGACTTTCGCAAGATTTAAAAAAATTAAGTTAATTTGGGAATGGGGACACATTTCTTATGATGTCCATTTCACTGACCTTCAAAACTCAAACAGAAAAACCAAAAACTGAAAAATGCCATTATTAGTGGACGTCCATAATGGCTCCCCTCCTCTCTTCCCTGCCCACATGCCAGAAGACCTCTCCTCCTGACCCTTTTTGAGGACGTCCTTTTTGAATGGCCCCAGGACAAAACACCCAAATTTGCGTCCTCCCCCGCCCACTGCTATCTGGAAAACAACATTGTTTGTATTGTGTGACTTAAAATAAGTGTAAAGTTTCAATAATGATGAGTTTAATATATAAGCCAACATCCATTTTAACAATTTTGGTGCCCCTTTGGCGCCCAGGGCGACTACGCTATTTTTTTAATGGCCCTATACTAGATGCATAACTTTTACTCAGGGTTGCCAGTTTCTGCAAAGTCAGGTAAGAAAAGTAACGTCAGGCAAAGTCAGGAAAAAATAGCCTTTTTGCTAGAAAAGTCAGGAAAAAATAGCCTTTTTGCTAGAAAAGTCAGGAAAAAATAGCCTTTTTGCTAGAAAAGTCAGGCAAATTAGCAATTTGGTCAGGAAAAATAAGGCTTTATACTATATTGACAATATTTATTTATTTTTTTAAAATCTTAAATCTAATGTAGCTGTTGGGGAGTGTAATCGTAGAGATCAAATTTCTCTTGTGGAACAATTGAATTGTGTATTTGAAACGAAAATTATGCTAGCCTTTGTTCATTTTTAAAAATAATTAAAATTTTGTCAAGTTATTGAAATATGGTCAGGAAAAATATTTTTAGAAGTCAGGAAAAGTCAGGAAAAATATTTTTAGAAGTCAAGAAAAGTCAGGAAAAATTTCCATAATGTTCAGGCAAGACCAATCTGTAAAAAAACTGGCAACCCTGTTTACTCCAAAACATGTTGATCTATAACATGCTAAATTTCAAGGAAATTTTATTTTTAAAATCTAGAAATGTTTTAATTGAATTAATATCGCCTCGGCGTTAACGAGTGCAAGCATTTTTCTATCCACTGGTTTGTTATGCAATAGCTTTTTGCTAAAATTGAATTATTTAGCTTCCTCTGTGCTTTCCTTTCAAGCAGTATAGAAAAGCCCCATGGTGGGATTAAGGCACATGCTGTTGATCTACATATCAGCTTTACACATTTACTATTCCTTCCCTAGGGTAAAAGCCCAAGGGATTAGAAAGGTTTTAGATCCGCTAGTAAAGCCATGGATGATGGGAAGTAAAACAAAGATGGGCTCGTATTGCTTATCTCTTTGGTACAAACTTTCGTCTTGCTCCAGCATGCGTGTGAAAAGTGGCTTTCAAATTGAATGCTATATGTGCATACATTTACGCATCCTCATTAAGTTTCAACCCTTCCTTCTTATTATTACCCACTTTACCCTAGCTAACATTGAATTTTTGCAGTTTGTAAATTAATACAAAACAAATCTATTTTCGTTTTAAATAAAGCCTATTTCCTTATATTTTCTGATATACCTGATAATCGGATACGTAGATATGCTAGTTCGATGCCATGGTATCAGTAAATAATAAAGAAACGCATTATTAACAGCTAGTTTATCGCGTTTGCTTTGTAAAAATATGTTATTATCAGTTCACAACATTGTTTTGATATTAGTAATGCATTAATCGACAATAGAGAAGGTCTACATTACAAAACGGCGCATGTGCCATGCATGAGCGCCTCTAGTGGCCACATTTTCTGGGGGGACAGCACAGCGTCGTCCATATACTAGCATTTCCATTGATTTTGCTTTTAGGAACGGATTTTTGTGATATTTGGGAAATTTAACGTAAGTTTTTGAAATTT
>JAQGBW010002486.1:0-19679 GCA_034698625.1 Julus scanicus
TGGTCACAATTGTCACAAAAACCAAACAACCCACCCACCCCCCTAGGTGTGACATAATTTTTGAACGGTCCCTTAAGATTCATTCAGCGCGTATTTCGAGAATGTAGCGGAAACTGTCTGCGCAAAAAAACCTTATTCACACACAACCTACTCAACAGAGAACTGACTTTATGACGTCAGCAACTAGACAGCATAGATTAGGCTGAAAACAAGGGTACAGTCCACACAAAACAAGAGTTGTCTGGTGTAGTCTGCTACGGGACAACAACGGCGCTTTTGCATCCATCTTTGTCATCACTTCTTTGTCGCTGTCTGCTAGAAAAAATCTTAACCAAGTTGAGCGTTTTCTCGTCAAAGAATACGGGAGGGGCTTATGCCCGACCTAAAAGACAAGAGCTAAAGTGTGCATGTTCACACCCTAACCTATCTGGTAGCAGACGATATTCGGTTGTGTGTGAATACGGCGTTACTCTGGTTCGCCCTATGTTGGAATATTGCGCTCCTATTTAAGAGGGATCACAACTCTATCCCTTTCAATGGGAATCTCACAGTCCGACAACAAAAAATTAAATAAAAATAAAAATTGTTTAAAATAACTTAATAAATCAGCAAGGGGCTTCGCTCGTCATTTTTCATTTTAAAATAGTAGATATTTTAAATTAAATAATTATTTGAATTTTTGCACTCACAACTTGTCTATCTCGTGCTGGCAGTGTGTGCAAAATAACGGACATTTTTTAAACTTGTATATTAATTTTTTTTTTAAATCTACCATTTCAAAGTGAAAAACGGCAAGCGGAGGCCCTTGCTGATCCATCGAGCCACCAAAAACAATTCTCACCCCACCCAAACCTCCCTCATTCAACTGTGAGTATCTTCGCAAATCCGACCCATTGAAAAGAATAGGGTTGGGGTCCCTCTTAACATGCAGTGCAATGTTAAGGCGCAAAATCGTCTGTAGACGACCTTGGTACCGGTTGAGGTGTCGTACTTAGTAGAGAAGCCCGAAATCTCCAATGATGGTGCATATTTAGGATGTAGAGATGGTCCAGCGTAGGGCAGCCAGATTTGTTAAGAGCAGTTACCGACATTCCGCGAGTGCGACAGAAATGCTCCACTCTCTAAATTGGGGCACGTCGAGGTCCAGACGTAATAAGTTATCTACGGGGTTATTCGAACGTTTTAATCTTTCTCGTAATTTAACTATATTAACGCCTTCAGGACTAGACATAATCACTCGAATCCTTTGACCGAGCTTCGTGTTCCAAGACGGATGCTTACTATCGGTCCTTCTTTTTGCGTGCGATTAGACGATGGAATAGCCTTCCTCGAGAAAGTCCAGATTTAGTAAAAATTTAATTTAACAATGATGTCTAAGTCGCTACTGACTTACGGGGAGCATTCTCCTGAAATTGGGTACGACTCCCTCCTACCATATGGCATTTACTTGCTGACTGTAGGGTTTTCGATCCATGAAAATTTCATATCCGATAAACCTTAAAATACGAGAGGAAAAACAGGTTGAAACCGAATATTTTTTACTGCTCTTGTGTTTGTTGCGGTTATTAGAAGCTCCTCAGCGCCGCAATTTGTTTCTTCGTCTTTTTTACCCTCATTAAAATTGTTGAAATTTAGCCAATAGAATTCGCTGCTAGATAACTTATACAGTTAAAAAAATATATAAAAATAAAAACAGCCAGCTAAGGATAATTTTACTTTTTGGAGATTGATTGCTGTTGACATCCCCATTTCTACATCGTCGCCATATTGCTACATCATTTGAGGAAAAGTGACGTCACTGGGAGGGTTAATCGAGGTTTAACCTCCAATTGAGAATAGCTTAATCGACGATATCAATGCTATTTATATCTACAGGGTGGGCCAATAAAAAGTAAGCCAACTTTATAAAAATCATAAAAATGTTATTTGTTAATGGAATTTAATGAAAATTTGTACAAATATTATTTTTCTCTTTACTTTCGAATTGCCTTCGTTCACGTTCTTTTTTAATGACGTAATCATTCGAATTTGTCTTTCAAAATGGCGTTCACTGAAGAAGAAAGAACCGCGATAATTTTTTTGCGTAAAACGAAAAATTACAGTGCTAGGAAGTTTTGAAACTGTTTCTGGAAAAAGGTGCTAACTTTGAACACAAATTGAAATAGGGAATTTTTTGTATCCTATTTAAGTACACATGTACAAATTTTCAATAATTTCCATTAACAAATAACCATTTTATGATTTTTATAAAGTTGGCTTACTTTTTATTGGCCCACCCTGTATAAATACCATTAATGATGATATTTTATGGATTTTTGGATTTTCTGCTAAATTGAGTTTTAAGGTCAGTGAATTGGAAATGGACACCTGAAGAAATATGTCCCAAGTCCAATGTACTTAAATGTTTAAAACCTCACGGAAAGTCGGGAATTATGTCTAAATTTGTGTTAGACACCAATTTTTTGCTGGAATTTTCCTTCCAGGTCAGAAAATTTCCGGTTAATCAGAAAAACCTGGAAAAATGTCATGGAATTTGGTAGCGAGGAGTGCTTGGAAATTTATAGGATGGGCCTTTGGATGTTCCAAAACACATTTTCTGGGCTCCCTATTTTTCAACAAAAATTAAGGACGTCCAAGAAGGGGGAGGGTAGGGGGAAGCTAAAATGGACACCATGTGGGCAGAGGTATGATGAATTTTTGAAGAAATTTCGTGATCATCTTTTTTGAATGGCCCCTAACTAGCATTAACTATACTGAAATTCGAGAATGGCGCCTAATGGAAATGTCTTAGTGTTGCCTATATGTGTCCCTAGATGGCGCCACTTTCTATGCGTCTTTTTGCATGCTGCTTCTCTTCCAATAAGCCTTCAGAAGCCATCGCATATAATTAACATTTACTATTCATGTACACATAGACATATCCATAGGGCTATTTCTATATACTTTGTTATTATTAAGTCAAAATAATGCGCATCTTACCAATAAATATACTTCTTATTAATAACGAGCGAATTACTCGTCAAATTTATATTTAGAAATCGTTTTTTTTTAAGTTTCACATTCTCAATAATAAGCTTACAGTAAACATCTTGAAATTGTAATTAATAGACACGATTAATTATAATTGTTAAATGAGAGTATTAAAAAAAATAAACATTAAAAAAAGCATTTCCATTAATTTGTCCACCCACTATAAGGATATGACCTGTGATTGATTATAATATATTGCAATAACATGAATAAGTTTAATGTCAGGGCCATGGACCGATGCCTTTATTATTTTAGTATAAACGAACAGTCTAAATATATAATTTTTGTATTCCAAAAAAACCCAGTTATCTTTGGTATATTTTATTTGCCCGCTGGTTTTGTTGACATTTTCTTTCAGAAATCTTCATATATTTCATATTTTCCCTGTTATTTATTACAATTCCCTCCTTATATGCAATAACTGAAATCCACGTATCGCATCTCCAGAAATACTATATATAATACAAAAATTTACTTTTGAAATTCTGGAAGACATATTTTGTTGTCCTTTTGTGTGCCTTCAAGCTAGCCAACATGAATAAACGGGAAAAGGAAAATTTTTCGCATAAAAAGCAGACTGAAAAATCCATGATTATTTCGCTTCCAGGTTTTGTTGGATATTAAATAAAACCTCTATATATATATACGAAATAATAATATACATATAGGACGTATAACAAACACGTTTATATTAAAATTCGTCACGATTTATTTTAAAAATATCGATAACAACAACCAAAAAAACGTATATTAATTTCGTTTTTATTTTTAATATACACGAAGCCAATTTAATTTCAATTCGCTGTGGGCACATTTAGACCCAGTTTCTCAATTTCAAGGCAGGCGTTTTTGGCGCTCAAAACCCAACAGAACGCGTTCTATAAAACAGTACGAACGGATAAAAAAAATCGAACAAACGCACGCGTTCTATACAGTATCGAACAAACACACTCGTTCTATAATATCGAATTCAAACGCACGCATTCTATAAATAGTATCGAACAAACGCACGCGTTCTATATAGTATATCGAACAAATGCACTCGTTTTATAATTAGTATCGAACAAACGCACGCGTTCTAATGTAGTGTTCGGGAAAATGTCTTATAAATGTTCCACAAATACCCCTTTTTTCAACGAATGCACTCGACTGGGAATTCCCCTCTCCTATACGAACGCTCTATGCACACCGTACAATGAAGGAATGGATTTTAAGTTCAAAACAGATATTCTCTCGTCTCTGAAGGGCCAAAAGTCAAAGGTTAATGTGGTCCCTAAATTAGAACTATATACTGCATATATAGAATACATATACACACATGTGGCGAGCTATCCCCAAATACACTTGATACAAAATTGCTAATTTCAGATGAATATGGAAGCGTTATGATCCATCTACACACACACACACACATCAGTTAAACGTCTCAGTTGCCATCAGTGAAGAAACAAAATTCTGGCATATTGACCCTTTTTATTTATTTCATGTTGAAGTCATGTGTGCAAATCAATTGCAGTTTTCAATTCAAATATTGAAAACTGCATCATTATTCATCAAATTAATCATTAAATTAATAATTAAATGTGCCAATTAATTTAGAATACCCAAATTCGCATTTACGTATAAAAGAACATCAAGATTTTTATTATATTAAAAAAAAATAGTAATATGAACCTAAATCTGCCTAAATCTGGCCACAAATCTGATAAACAAAATACATGTTTTCATATTTAATAAATAAATATATTAAAATAAAAAACAAATTTTTGGTAATTTTTTTCTAGTATTCCTCCTCATACATATTTTTTTCAATACCTTATTTTTTTTTATTAATCCACCATCATCCTTCCTCCTCCTCCTTTGAAACGTCGGCCATGACAGTCTTAATGCAAAACACATCCCGTGGTGACTTTGACCCGTCTTAATTAAGACATACGGACAATATTGTCTGACAACACTGTCTACCTGTAATTCGAACGGCGCGTGCGGGGGTCTTTAATGAACGCCGGTAGTCGCGTCTAATGGCGGCGTGGGGGCCACCATGGAACACCGAGAGCATTCGAAAGAATAATTAAAAATAGAAGGAACAAAAATATAAAAACCTCCGAGTTTTCTTTAATTTTTCTGTTTTTCCACCGAGTTGTTTGATAAAAAAACAAGCAGGCAAAGACGAGAGAATATATGAGAGAAGAAGAAGAGGGGTAGGGGGTAGAAAAAAAAATGGGCTGATCCCAAAGACGTCTGAATAAATTAATTTGGAAGGGGGGCTTAATTACCCATTCCGTTTTATTAAGACTATAGCATACATATCCCTAGTTTAGCTCGACAACATTGCGACGCTTACGCTTAAACGCCCGGAAAACCAGCTCAAAATATCGAGGTCTCGATAATGAAGAAGAAGCTTTTAATTTTACGCGGCTCGTGGAGGAAGAAACCTCGGCCGGTAAGGTCGTCCTTTTCATCGCACTTTTTTCAACCGCGCGTCAGTCTTGTTTTTCCTGGATTAATCAGAGGATTAATCTACGCGTGGCTTAATTAACACAGTCCATGATTTTTCCGATCTTCGTCAAACGTGGATTTTTTGGTCGTACAATTTCGACGACGTCCAGAGCACGGTATGAAGTTCCTACCCTGTTTTTAAAAAAACGGTAGGAACAAAATACCTCGCTCCTGACGAAGCGAATTTCGGGCTTCAAGATGTCGGTGATCCTCGGCTTTTAATCTTACGTAATCCCGGTGAACACACGCGAACCAACGACGGACGTTCGGGGTCCTTTTCAACGCACCCATTCGTTTCGGAATAACGCTCCAAAATGGCGGCGGCCGGAATAGAATCTCATTGATTTTTACTGTATTATTCATCGCGTCTTTTTTTTCTTTTTTCTCTTCCCCCCCTCTCCCTTCATCTTCTTCTTCTTCATCTTGTTCCATCATCTCTTCCGCTGCGTGCTTTACGCTGATTTCGTTCCAAAGAGGGCATTTTTGGAACAGCGAAAACGTTCCACGATGGCCTCGTTTTCGTTCGACGTTCCAGTTCTAGAACCCGCGCGCGTTTAATACAAGGGGAAAACTCTATTCGCATCGCCTGGTTTTGTCGGTGCTCAACATTTTTTTTTTGGTCAGGTCCACAAATTTGGGTTTACAAGATATATATATATATATGAACGCTTCGTATTTAGTTTTTTTTTTCTATCCACAATCCCTCTTTAATTCTATATATAATTAGGGAAATTATTTTAATTTTTATCTGGGGTTGGAAAAATACATGTGTAAATTTAAATATCTTAATTTTATATATTCTAAGCATAGTTTTCGGTTTTTTTGTGGGGGTCTTTGACCATTTTTTCCCCCACGATGCATGATGCAAAATTTTGGCAATTTAAACCGTTTTTTTTTTCTAATTTATAACCGAATTTTTTATAAGATGAAAAGATGCAAACAAATTTTTAATGGATTTTGGCAGGATTTTTAGTGCTTACGAATCGATATCTGCGTGATTTTAGCATTTTTATAACCATGCATGGCAGAATATATCGACATGGGGACAAAAAAAAAACGAGGCATGTACACAATAATATATTCTTAATCAAAATTCGTTCTATAAAGCATTTTTCGAACACAAAGAGCCATTCTAGAACATATTCTAGAACGTGAAGCTTAAATACAAAGGGCATGCAGCTATAAGTTGTAAACCAACCTAATTTTTTCTACGTACACCATGTACTGATTCACTATAGGTCCTAAGCCTAATTTCGTTAATTTATTTAGGTCCCTTTATACCTCTTTCTCTCCCATTTATAGAGGGAGCGTCTATTTCGACAATGAGCGCGTCTGTGTTCGCCATAACCATAAATGCAACAACGGATATTCACTACGTATAAAAGCATCGTTAAATTTTCGTAATATTTAAGTTAAAAACCTGGATTTTTACATCAATTTTCAAAAGCGATACATACTGTTCATCGAGATCCAACAAACCGGATTTGTGCCCATGATTATTCGCGTTTGTGATTATACAAATCGACCATTTTGCATTTTTACAACACCACAAACGTCGATTATTCACCGTGTACAATTTATAATCGAAATCTCCACTTTTTTGTATCATATTTCGCGAAAAAAACAAAGATGAGGCACAACGACTACATCTTTGGCGTCCATTGATGATTTCCTCGAGCACGGAAGATCAGTTCGGATTCATGCCGCGTTCGGAGTGCCTTGTTCGGCATTGAGTGAAGCCAACATCGCCGTGCTTTTCGGGACCCGTTTTCCCAACCAATCGCCATCGATGGAATACACGGAGAGCGTCTTTTTTTCAATCCCTGTTTTTCGTTTTTTCCCCCCTTTCATATACTTTAAAAAAAAATTTTTTTTTTCAATCTTCTTCTTCAAAATTAGAAAATGCGAAAGTGCAGGCAGGGGGTATTTCTATTTCAACCGAATTTTTAAAGTGGGGGCGGTTTGGAAATCCTAAAGATAGGGTGCGTGTGTGTATATGTGTGTACCGATCATTTTTGTTTTGTCCTATATAAACATTAAGCCTAACGCTGTTTTTGTCGTTAAAAAAAAGCCGAAAAGGCTTACACCAATCGAACATGTGAACACAATCAAAATTGTTGGTGTGGGAAAAATGTACGCGGTTAACATCTGCGAAAGAATGGCTAAAAATACGCCAAATAAAAAAAAAACCAACCATCGTTTGAAATTAGGCCTAGTTCGTTTACCTTCGTGATATGTGTGTTGTTTGTATATTGTGGTTGAAAAAGCGAGGGTTATCGTATATCGAATGTGTGGTTTTTGTGTGACCGAAATTTGAAGAGTTCGATGTTATATATATTTTCTTATCGAGGACAAGAAAAAACAAATATCAAAAGCATATCATTGGGGCATATATTTATCATTGTAATAATTGAGAGGCTTATCACTATATAATATATAGAGTCCATTATTAAAATAATCATTGAATAAAACTGGTTATCAATAAGAATTTCATTACTGTTTGTATAATTGGCTGCAGATCCAAAATGTTACATCTTTGAATTTATATAAAACTGCATGGTATACAAATATATAAAATTCATATGAATTTATACGAATAAAATTGATGGCAGTGATTTTTCACAATCCGAGATTTGATGTTTGATAAAGCACGCAGGGCTAGGGCATCAATAAATCGTTAAACTTAATCGATCATTAATATAGGCTATTTTATACAGTATATATTCACCGATTAATGAACACGAGCTCACCTCATTATTATGAATTAATGAATATACACCTGAATTAAAATCGAATAGTTAATCCGTCATGGTGCATCAGCGCCATCGCTTCCAATAGAAGTATAACAATTAACTTAATCCCACCAAATGTTCTTCCTCCGATCGGCATAAATTATAAATGTTCCACGGCCTCATTTAATAAATTAGCATAAATTAACACGCGGACTACAGAATGAGAAGAAGATATAAAAAAAAACTCCATCGCCGAGGTGTATATAGAGTGTAATGAGGAGGGGGTTTCCCTTTATAACGCTCGTCATCATTTGCCTTTGAATTTAAACCAATTGGCATCGACTGTCTTAGGAATTAGCTCCTTCTTAATTGACGCTCGACATGGATTCGTTTAAACTTTTCGAATTAACGCCACGCGCGCCAATTCTTTTTTTTTTTTTGTTCTATAGAATGAATTTGAATTTTCAAAAAAAGTATACACCCGACGAATTAGAACGTCGCGTTCGTTGTTTTTTTTAATTTTTTTGTTATAATTTTTTTCTAAATTTTGAAAATTTGAATCACGAGCGCGTACACGTGATTATTCGAACGAAAGCAGGAGATTTGGTTCTATTTTAAATTTGAAAATTCGAATCACATGCACGAGATGGCACTTGAAATATAGAGCCGCGTGCACGCACGTGATCACGTTCACGAATTGAAAGCACGAGATTTCGTTCTATTTTAAATTCGAAGATTTGTGAATCGCACGTGAAGTGTATAGAGCGCGTGCACACGCGATTATTCGAACGAAAGCACGAGATTTCGTTCTATGCGTCTTATTTTTGGAGAATTTAATTTACATTTTTAATATTTAAAGACTGGAGAAGAATGATGTAAATTTCCAAAATTTCCACATTTTGAATCCAGTGCTAAAAAGAAAAGCCCAAGAGTTTTGATACACGAAAATAAACTTACCAGAAGCGAGAACATGATCCGGTTCACACGCGGTGTCAGGTGTTCCATCGTGTCACTTCGGAGAACACATTCGTATCCACATATCGTTTGGACTTATACATAATTGGCGTATTTTTCGTCACTTCTTCTTCTTATTCTTCTTCTCATCTTGTTTTCGGATTCATCCAACGGCGTCTTCTAAGTTTTTTTTTCTTGATTTTTTTTTATCTTTAGAAGTTTTTGCTTCATTTTCGAAATACGAAATTTGTGTGTTTTTTTCCCAAATTCGTGATCGACTCGCGAAGTCCTCCATAAACGCGAAAAAATACGACAACAAAAAACGATGGTGGTTGGTTTTTTCTCTCGTTGTTGGTGATAAATTTGTGAAAAGTTGGAAAAAATGGTAGATATTTTTTTTTTCTTAAACTCGCCTTGCACTAACTTTGAAGTTGATGCTGTTTATCAAGCCGT
Source organism: Julus scanicus (assembly GCA_034698625.1). NCBI lineage: Eukaryota > Metazoa > Arthropoda > Diplopoda > Julida > Julidae > Julus > Julus scanicus. The sequence continues at coordinate 9,669 of JAQGBW010002486.1, forward strand.
GCGTTTGGAGCGGATCGTAGCGACTGAAAGCCAGCATCGTGGCGCTCGGATGCCAGCCTCGTGCGCATCTCACGCCCTCTTCTCTCATTGGTCGCCCTCTTTTAAGAACACGCCCGAGGGAGGAGCTAAGAGCGCTAATCGGGTGCGCGGGGGATTTAACCCGGGCCACGTTGGGCGGGGTTTAAAAAGACGCCATTTCCACCCGCAGAAAAAAAAACACACACACACATATACAAAAAAAATGCCAGCACATGTTATATTGCTGATAAAAAAAGTCTAGCCAGAGTCTGTGCATTTTTGCACCGACCGTGGGCTCGCATACCTACGTCGCCATTACCCCCTACACGCCTTTTTTGGGATATTTTTTGTGTTTCTCAGCCGCGTCTAATGTTCTTTTTATAATGTTGACCATGTCTTAACCCCCCCTGGCGTCTGTAGGGGGACCTCTTACACCTCCCCATACGGACATTAATGCACCTCCAAAGTTTATTCAACTTGTCTTCTTCTATATACCTGCTGACTGAACCTTAATTTAATTTCCAGGTGTTTAGTTTTTGAGCCTGAGATGCAATTAAACAATTTCGTGATCATGTTCTGAGTTAAAACTAATCTTAGAACAGCTGCTATTCGATTTTTTTAAAAAAAATCATGTTTTTAGCTTAAGTTTATTAAAAGTTATCAAAACTTTTTTTTTTAAATTTAACTATTTATAGTACAGTATTTATAAGCAGGGTTGGGATATTAGATTTTAAATAATATTTTAATGTTTGTTTTAAAAAAATAACACGAATGTGTGAACATTTGAAACAAGATAAAAAAAACATAAGTTTATACACAATGCTCAAAAGCAATGGTCGCCATCTTGGATCGATTTTCCCGCCAAATTTGAATCTGAGAAACCCCCTAAGTTTAAATACAATAAGTGTTTGTGGTTTTTTCCACGCTTTATAATTCGTAAATTATTATACTTAATCGTGCCATGGGCAATACAGTACCTAGAAGTTTAAGAATTCACTTTACCTTCCCAGGTGGGAAAATTATATAAGGCCATGTATGCCAAATTATGACCCATAATCTCATATACCAGAGTTCCCACAACCTGGAAAAAACTGAAAAATCCTGGAATGTCAGGGAACTTGAGAATTCAACTCAGTACCCTACAGTAAGCAAATAAATGACATATGGTAGGGGATTGGTAACCAATCATTTTAGAAGAATGCTCCTAGTCAGTAGTGATTAAAGCCAGGTCTCCACCAAGACGTACATGTACGTATATACACGTTTTTACAAACATATGCAAAAAAGTTTGCAATCCGGGTTTGTTTCAGCCGCCATTTTTTAAATATATGCAAATATCAAAATTGCACTGCTATTAAAGACATTTTATAGGTGTAAAATTTTGATATTTACGTATATTTACAAAATGGTGGCTGAAACAAACCTTGGAGGGCAAACGTTTTTGCATATGTTTGTAAATACGTGTATATACGTACATGTACGCCTTGGTGGAGACCCGGCTTTAGGCTAGGCGCACTAGCAATTTTTTCGGCTTTTGTTTACACAAGACCTGTTGGGGGTTGTGCAAACAGAGGTTTTCGGTAATAAAATCACTCAAAAATAGAACCCGTTGCAATTATTTAGTTGCAAGGATTAACAACTCAGCAGTGCTCGAGCGTCCATGAGGCGAGGAGAGGAGAGGAGAGGAGCTTCGGTAAGGAGATAGTTGCACGAAAAAAGTCACCAGGGCGCGCCTAAAGACATCATTGTTAAATTGAATTTTTACTAAATTTGAACTTGCCAAGAATGCTATTCCATCGTCTAAATCGCACACAAAAGAAGGACCAATAGTAAGCATCCATCTTGGGCCACGAAACTCGGTCAAAGGATTTCAGTGATTGTTTACTCCTACAGTTGTCGTTAGGCAATAATTTATTTAAATTACGAGAATGATTAAAACGTTCGAATAAGTCCGTAGATAACTTTCCACATCTGGATCTCGACGTGTCCCAATTTATAGAGCGGAGCATTTCTGTCACACTCGCGGAATGTCGGTAACTGTCCTTAACACATCTGGCTACCCTACGCCGGACCATCTCTATATCATGAATATGAACCATCCTGCCAGGGTTCCAAATAGAAGCTCAATATTCCAACATAGGGCAAACCGGAGTTGCGTAGGCAGTTTCCGCTACATTTAACACACATTCTCGAAATACGCATTGAATGAATCTAAGGCACCAACAATTTTTGTGAAATAGTGATTTCGAGAGAGATTTTTCTTAATATAAACCCCCAGATACTCGACAGTATCAACGACAGCGAGTTGAACATCATCCGGAAAATACTCGGGTTGGCAAGTCTTCCGTTTATGAGAGAAATGTATACCTGGAGTCATGGAAGAGACCTGGAAAGTCAGGGAGCTTTGTAAATTGGTCCTGAACCATTTTTGACCAAGCTTATATGATGACAATAATTTTAGATAAACTTGTTAAGTCATGATTGGAAAACAGGAAAAAACAAATTAGTTTACAAATTTTAACTTACAAATAAGTTTTTTCATGTTTCATTTTTTTTTAAAAATATTTTACTACAAATATATATCTTTGGTAAGTAAAAAATAAAGTAAACAGAAAAAATGAAGTGTTCATAGTCATGGAAAAATTCAAAAATCTCCTGAAAAAATCTGGAAAGTCAGGGAATTTCATTCTCAAAAACAATGTAGGAACCTTGGAATGCAACATTTGACTTATATTATTTCTCAGGGTATTAATATAGCAATAATAACTATAAAACATTTATATTGCATGTTGTTAACGCAGAGCTGTATACAGCGCCATCTATGTTTCATTTCGCGAATCCTCATTTTGTCTACTTCAGCACCATCTGTGGCCATCTGTCCCCTGTTTCTCAATTGTTCCTCTAGATGGCGCGACGGAAGCACCAGGGCCAAGTTAAGAATTTGCTTGAATTTGCATTTGAGTGAAATAAAGGGGAAAAAATCCAAAGGGGTTGTTTTTTTGAATAAAAAAGGGGGGATAATATAAGGCAAGTAACCCCTTCGACAAGCCAACAGGGGGCGCTCCACATCAATGCAACTAAATTTCCCTTCCTATTCGCGACAGGGGACATTAAGGGTAGACATTCAGGTAGTTAAATTAGCTAAATCAAGTTTATAATCAGTGGACGGTAGTTAAAACAGTTAATCAGTGGTTAAGTTTGTCAAAACAAGTTTTCAACTCGTGTTTGTTAGTTAATAATGGCTTTAATTGGTAGTTAAGTTAGTTAAAACAATTTTTAATCGTTAATTCTTAGTTAACAAAGGTTTATACGCGGTGATGAATTTAGTTAAAACGGGTTAAAATTGGTCGTTGTTAGTTAAGACATATTTAATGAGTGGCTTTTCAAACAAGTATTTAATTGAATGTTGCTAATTAATACAGGCTTTAATCGGGAGTTACGTTAGTTAAAACAAGTTTTAAACCCGTATTTGTTAGTTAATACAGGTTTTAATTGGTGGTTAAGTTAGTTAAATAGGTTTAAAACCCATGTCTGTTAGTTAATACAGGTTTTAATTGGTGGTTAAGTTAGTTAAAACAGGTTTTAATAGTTAGTTCTTAGTTTATAAGCGGTGATCAATAAAGTTAAAACAGGTTTTTAATTGGTTAAGACATATTTAATGGGTGGTTAAGTTTTTCAATACAAGTATTTAATTGGTGGTTGCTAATAAAGCCCAGTTTTAATCGACGGTCAAGTTAGTTAATTAAATTAAGTTAATAATGGGTGGATTAAGTTTGTCAAAAAAAGTTTTAGCTTGCGTTTATTAGTTAGTACCGGCTTTAATCGGTGGTTAAGTTAGTTAAAACAGGTTTTAAACCTGTGTTTGTTAATTCATACAGGTTTTAATTGGTGGTTAAGTTAGTTAAAACAGGTTTTAATAGTTAGCTCTTAGTTTATAAGCCGTGATCAATTTAGTTAAAACAGGTTTTTAATTGGTCGTTGTTAGTTACGACATATTTAATGAGTGGTTAAGTTTTTCAAAACAAGTATTTAATTGGTGGTTACTAATGAAGACAGGTTTTAATCGATGGTTAAGTTAGTTAATTAAATTAAGTTAATAATGAGTGGATTAAGTTTGTCAAAACAAGTTTTAACTTGTGTTTGTTAGTTAAGACAGGTTTTAATCTGGGGGTTATTTTGGCAAAAACATGTTTTTAACGTGTGGAAAAACCTGTTTTAATCAGGAAATAAGTTTTTTGAACTTTGCCGCCAAAATGTATCGTTTGCCAATAGAAAGCGAGCACGTGAGCACGTGACGAGGTTTCATTTTCAAATCTAAATAGAACGAGTATGTTTACATCAAACGTATTGTTTTAAACATGAACCCTTCGAGTTAACCATGGATTTAACACGTGATCAGGACGCCACCTGGTGGATCTTTTCGTCTCCCCGTTCAATATGCAAGAAGACAACTTAACGGCTCTAATTAACTTAATTAATTTTAATTAGATTTCACAATTAGGGCGGGGTGTGTCATTTGCTCCTCCTCCCTCCACCAGGGGGCGTCGATCCTTACCCTTCCGGTGATGTCATTTCCTGTCTAAATTAGCGAAGGTCGTTTAACCGCAGTTCGTTTTAATGAGTCCCAGAGACAAATAGACAAAAGAATCGAATTGGAGCGAGGGTCGTTCGCTAATCTCAACTGCATGTTCTAAATTAGGACAATAGAACACTTTATTTGTTATAAAGTATTGTTGTTAATGTAAAATATCGGCCCAACTAATGTGAATAGAAATGTCATCCATGGCTTAACTTCCGGTTATACAGAGAGTATTTCTTGTTGTTTGATAATGTGTCCCGGTTTTAGTTTGCTGAAACATATGTGGCAAGCAAACTTTTTTTGCTAATTTGTTTTCGCAAACCTTGTTGCCTCAACATTGTTGATCCATGTTGCCTTCAGCGGAGACCCGGCTTTAGTTTGCTGAAACATATGTGGTAAGCAAACATTTTTTGCTTATTTGTTTTCGCAAACCTTGTTGCCTCAACATTGTTGCTCCCTGTTGCCTTCAATGGAAACTCGACTTTAGTTTGCTAGAACATGTTTTAAGCAAACTTAATTTTTTGCTTATTTGTTTTCGCAAACATTGTTCCCTCTATAGTTGCTTTCGTTGGAAACTCGACTTTAGTTTGCTAGAACATGTTTTAAGCAAACTTAATTTTTTGCTTATTTGTATTCGCAAACATTGTTCCCTCTATAGTTGCTTTCGTTGGAAACTCGACTTTAGTTTGCTGATACATTTGTCGGAAGCAAACTTTTTTTGCTAATTTGTTTTCACAAACATTGTTGATCACTGTTGCCTTCAGTGGAAACTCGACTTTTGTTTGCTGAAACATATGTGGTAAGCAAACATTTTTTGGTTATTTGTTTTCGCAAACCTTGCTGCCTTAACATTGTTTCCCCATGATGTCCTTCAGTGGAAACTCGGCTTTAGTTTGCTGAAACATGTGGTAAGCAAACTTTTCTGCTAATTTGTTTGTGCAAACATTGTTTCCCCTGTTGCTTTCAGTTTAGACCCGGCTTTAGCTCGGTGCAAACTTTTTTTGCTAATTTGTTTTCGCAAACATTGTTCCCTCTAGTTGCTTTCGGTGGAAACTCGGCTTTTGTTTGCTGAAACATGTGGTAAGCAAACTTTTCTGCTAATTTGTTTGTGCAAACATTGTTTCCCCTGTTGCTTTCAGTTTAGACCCGGCTTTAGCTCGGTGCAAACTTTTTTTGCTAATTTGTTTTCGCAAACATTGTTCCCTCTAGTTGCTTTCGGTGGAAACTCGGCTTTTGTTTGCTGAAACATATGTAGTAAGCAACATTTTTTTGCTAATTTGTTTTAGCAAACATTATTGCTTTCAGTGGAGACCCGCCTTTAGCTCGGTGCAAACTTGTTTTTGTAATTTGTTTTCGCAAACATTGCGTCCGCTTCATGTTTGTGTTGGTGTAGCCCCTGCTTTAGTGGATGTTTCTTGAAGTGGTCGCACCCGTTGACTTTGGGTGGACAGTGACCTGCCTCCTCTCCTCCTATTAACTCTCGACTCGGTCGTTGGTCGGAAATAAAATTCCTTTTTTAATGGCCGCCATTTTTTTCTTCCATCTCAGCTATAAATAATCTGAGTTGTTCATCACTGTTTTTTATTTTCTCTCCGTTGAGAACAAACTTTAATCAATTTTTAGTTTTCTTTTCTGGCTGCTCGCTGGGTTATTTATTGCGAGTGACCGATAGGGGGCGGTCATCGCAGGGGTCCGCCATCTTGTTTCTCGAGGAAACATTCTCGGGTCATGTCGATTTTAATCGAACATTAGGTCGATTAAATTTAACGCCTCGTTAAATCTGTGTTTAGCATTCTGATTAGGGTTCCCACTGACCTGGAAAACCTGGAATTATCAGGGGAAAGGGTTTTAAAGCTTGGATGTTCAGGAAAAAATGTTTTAAAACCTGGAATTATCAGGGAAAAGTGTTTTAAATCCTGGATATTCAGGGGGAAATGTTTTAAAGCCAGGATATTCAGGGAAAAGTGTTTTAAAGCCTGGATATTCAGGGGGAAATGTTTTAAAGCCTGGAATTCCAGGGAAAAGTGTTTTAAAGCCTGGAATTCCAGGGAAAAGTGTTTTAAAGCCTGGAATTTCAGGGAAAAGTTTTTTAAGACCTGGAATTATTAAGGAGAAGTGTTTTAAAGCCTTGAATTTCAGGGGAAAATGTTTTAAAGCCTGGAATTTCAGGGGAAAATTTATTAAAGCCTGGAATTTTAGGGAAATATGTTTTAGAGCCTGGAATTTCAGGAAAAAGTGTATTAAAGCCTGGAATTTTAGGGAAATTTGTTTTAAAACCTGGAATTAATAAAAAAAAGTGTTTTAAAGACTGTAATTATCAGTGAAAAGTGTTTTAAAGCCTGGATATTCAGGAAAAAATGTTTAAAAGCCTGGAATTTCAGGGAAAGGTGTTTTAAAGCATGGAATTTCAGGGCAAAGTGTTTTAAAACCTTGAATTTCAGGGGAAATTGTTTTAAAAAATGGTAAAGTCATGGAAATTGAATTTTTTTGGGAAAACTGCAAGAGTTCGATATGACATATCTATCTGGTATATGTCTTCGCTTTAAAAAAATGTCGGGTCAAAGGCCCTAATTGGCATCCTCACGCCTTGAGGTCACGACCTTTTGGCCGCCAGGTGGCGACACGTGGAAGGCCATATAACTATAGGGGCTCGAGGACAGCGACCTCTAGTGCTGCCCCCTGGCGCAGCTGATTAAATTGAATTGTCTCATATTATGTCCAAGATTTATAACTTGTGCTATCAGTTTGAAATCATTGTTTTATAAGCGGTGTGCCGCGACAATTTCAGACTAAATCTAGTGTGCCGTGAAATGAAAATGATTGAAAAACACTGTTGTATGTTTTGGGGGTGGGGAGGGAGAACTTAGTACACTTTTAAGTTTCCCTCCACCCCTTTCACTCGCCTCGTCATGTTATAAACAGGAAACATTTGTATGCAAATGAGATGTTCTCTTTTTGGGTTCGGTCCATTCCTAACCGCAGTTTAAAAGGAATGCGCTTCATCGGATGACGTCATCATCGTTTGAATTTCCATCGAAAAATGGCGGCTCATCCACTCCTCCTATGGATGAGTTTTCGGAAATTCTCTAAGAGGATGACGTCAATATCCGGAGTGTGATCTTTCAACATGGTCAAGCGATGAGTGATGCGGAGTTCTGGGAATTAAGACAACTTAATCGACAAATAGAATTACTTTTAACCGATTCAAAATGTTCTGAATTAACAGGTTTGTGCAATTATTCAAAACTTATTGCGGACGATTCCAATATAGGGGAGACCGGGGCACAGTGGTACAACCTCTTTATAAAATCAGGTTTTATGAGCAACCCAATATTTTTGATTTGTAAAGAATTTTTCAGCAGCACTCTTTCGTTAACCAAAATTTCTGCGATCTGACAAAAGTATAGAAGAAAATATTTGCAGTTTAAGTTTTTGTTCTTGAAAAATAATTATTCAACTCGCAATTGGATTTTTATTCTAGGTGTAATTATAAAACATTAGTAATGCTGCCATATATACCATTGACGAGTGTATATATCCAGCTATAATTTCAAACTAAAGTTTATGTTAGTTAGCCACGTGGTCAGCTGTAAGGCCTTATACAAATCAAATTGGTTATACGGGGTACAGTGGACCGCAACATAATGGGGTACAGTGGGACATGTCCCGGCATACCCCGATGAATGTTTTTGGAAAATATTTGTATATTTTCTCATTAATCATAACTATAAAAACCATGTTTAAATTTATGTTTTAAAGTAAAAATGGTTCACAATCACAGAAGAAAAAAAACATTTGGACGAGTAAGCGGTGAAAATATGACAGAAAAGTGTGACATAAATGCACTCCACGCTTTAAATTGGGACACTGGGTGCAATTAGAAGATGGAATAGCCTTCCTCAAGAAAGTCCAGATTTAGTAAAAATTCAATCTATCAATGATGTCTAAGTCGCTACTGACGTAATATTCCCCTAAAATGATTGGGTACGACCCCAGCTACCATTTATTTGCTGACTGTAGGGTACTGAGTTGAATTGAACACTTACAGAATTAATTAAATTTTCTAGATATAACCCGCGTGTTAAAATTAAATAGGGGCATAATTATTTATGAATGACCCCTCGACGCCATTCCAAAATGGCGTCCGTTATTTTCCGTGCCTGAAACCTGATTTTTTGCCCCGTATTTTTTTCTTCTTCGAAATAATTTATCGTGGCATTACTTTAGCCGTATAATAATGTAATTTTTGAAAGTTATACAGACGTACCCTAGGGGTCTAGAAACAAAAAAAGCACCGTATAGTCACCCCTCCCCCCTCATCTGTGACCCCCAGCGCCATTACGCCCTGTCAGAAATTGCATTTTTTTTTACTTAGTCTCGACTCTTCTTAATTTAAAATTCAGACCTTGAGCCGAGGTAAGAAAAATTTCATCTGGTCAGATTTAAACCCTGCCTTTTTAAAAAGCGTCCTGCAGGGGCGCTGCTGCATGCTTGGCCCTTCTTTATTGCCAAAATATGCGCATTCGATTTTGTTTGACCACCCTGCATGCGGATATTCATGCAGCGCCACCTATAGAGCTGGAAATCGTCTTCAAGACAGGTAATTGTCTACATTATAGATGGGCTGTTTTAATAACTTTTAATTGCCATCAATTAGGCATGTTTTCTTGGGCGATTTGCAGCGCCACCTATGGAAGTGGACATTAATAAAGATACTCTTCATGTGTCACGTATCTACAGGGTTGGCAAAACATATATCACATATTTGGGTAATTTTTTATTCAGGGTGGGCCAGTAAAAAGTAACGCAACTTTATAAAAATCATAAAATGGTTATTTGTCAATGTAATTTATTGAAAATTTGCCCATGTGTACATAAATAGGATATAAAAAAATTCCCTATTTCAATTTGTGTTCAAAGTTAGCCCCTTTCTCCGGAAATAGTTTTAAAAATTGCCTAGCACTGTAATTTTACTCAACTTTTGAGTTTTACTCAAAAAACTTATCGCGGTTCTTACTTCTTCAGTGAACGCCATATGCATTTTGAAAGACGAATTCGAATGATTATGTCATTAAAAAAGAACGTGAACGAGGGTAATTCGAAGGTAAAGAGAAAAACGATATTTGTACAAATTTTCATTAAATTCCATTAACAAATAACCATTTTATGATTTTAATAAAGTTGGCTTACTTTTTATTGGCCCACCCTGTATATAGACATATATGGTTTATCAGAAATTTGACATATGTACCCAAATTTATTCCTTAAATAATCATTTATGGCCATATGTGAATGTATCACCCCCCGGTTTTCCTCGCTACGCCACTGAGAATATCATATACAGTGGTTCCTCCGAAAAGCGGACAGTCACGGGACCACAAGTTTTGTCCGTTATTCGAAGGTGTCCCCTATTG
>JAQGBW010002487.1:0-19672 GCA_034698625.1 Julus scanicus
CCAGATTACAGTCCTTCCTTTCACTTCTCAAGTGAAAGGGCACAAACCACAGGGGCACTCAATAGATAGTCACCTCATAATGACTGTTTTTTATCAATTAATTTTCAAAGAAAAGCTAAATTTGTGATAAAATCCTTACTAATCCTTATAAAGCCTTTGATTGAAATACATATATAGAAACAGATGTGTTATAATATATATTGTTCATTCATAAATACATAATATGGGATAAAAATCCCCTTGTTTAAAATTGAAATTTTAATCTTTTTTTCTTATTGATTCATACTTGTACTTTATCTACTATAATTGCAGGAATAGTGCAGTTATAGAAGTTTAATGAACATGCAAAAGTATTTATAAATATTTATCACAACGATTTGGGCCATTCCTGCGGTTCACAAATGAGGGATGATTTTCATGCATGATAAGGACATAAAGATTAATTTCATGGTCATGCAGACAACAAATTCCATTGTTTGAGCTGCAGTAGGGACAACCCATAAATTCCAGGCGCCTCAATGCCACATATGAAATTATCACGACGCAATGCAGCAGAGCCACGACTGATTTTGTCATTTCACTTAAAATTTATAACGATTCATAAAGTCCCTAGTTTTTCAGAAGCATTTAAATTATTCCTGCAAAAGGGCAATCCCCTAACATTACCCGATTGGTTCAACACAACAGCGAGTTTGCTTCATAACTCAAACACATAAATATATTTCAGTATTTTGTTTTTCATCTTGAGGCTAAATAATGCATATTTACCTCCAATGTATGCATTATACAGGTTATACGTGTAACTTTTATGTAAGTTCGTTTTTATTTGTGGTGGCTGACAAACTTGCAATTTAATATATCAAAGCAAGCTCAGTTGCAGCAAATCTCAAACGTAGATATAAATTTAGGTGATAAATAGCTAGCCTCGTTTTCACTTCCCTACATATATTTCAGCCATTTTAGTCTGTATCCATAAACGAATCGAGACTTAGCCGCTTCATTAGCGTGATAAACTTAATGGTCCCTAGTGACAAGTCATTGGGTTTTATTGTCCAACTACGGTGGTTTTACCCTTCGCCGCATTTTTATGTATACTTAGACCTCACATAACATTCTTAAGATATCGCCAGCTTATTGCTTTTGTTTAAGGTCTCTCCCCCGTTTTAAAAGTTGAAAATGGCTGTTTCGACGTACAATTTTCGCCAGACATGCGAGATTAAGAAATTGCAGCACATAAATGCTGAATGAATAACTTATATGTACAGTATAAGATGCAATCAACGTCGCTGGGAAACTCATAAAACATGCAATGCGGGACAATTTGCTAGCGAATAAAATACAGCCGATTTTTCACAATAAAAAAAATTATTATTGGGTTTTAAACGACGTGTGTGATTTGCATATGTGAAAAAAATAGTCACTTTTAAGCTAAAGATCATAAAAATTGGATATATAGTGATAAAATTCATATTTTTATTCTATTTAATTATATTGTTTTATTTTTTTTATAACGTTATTTAATTCATTTCGGCATGGCATATTATTGCTTTTATATTTGCAAATTTGTATGCTTGTAAAGAACATGGTGAGGAAATAAAAAAATATTTTAAATGTAGCAATTGGTGTTATTTCAATTTGGTTATGCAAATCTTTCTTTTAAGTCTTTTTTAACATTTTTATTTATTTAATAAAAATCAATATGAAAATCTAAAATAATTTCAAAGTAAAGATAATAAATTAAATTCATTTTCCAGTATGTGCTCACCAATGTACTTTTCATTTTTTAAAAATCTTTCAGTTATGAAAATTGTGTTAATGGGGTTAAATATGAAGTCAAGTGTTTAACCACTGGTGTTGTTAATTGTTAACTACGGCCATTTGTTAATGGTAATCCAAATAATAACTTGGTAACTGTAACACTAAGGACATAATATCCAATTAGGAAAATGAAGAAAATAGGCTGTTTGTATGAAATCAACGGTTTTCGTCTTAATTGGCAATTATTTAAACTTTTTAGAACTACAACTGAGGGACAAACTGCGACTACGCCAAATGTTAACTATACTCTTCCTTTTCCTCCTTAGCATCCTTTGAGCACTAAAACATTACTTAACTAACTCTTTTTTTTCCTAATTTGAAATTTTGTCCTAAATGTTACGGGTCCCAAGTGATTATTTGGATTTTCGTCAACAAAATAATAATCGTGGTTAAAATCTAACAACATCAGTGGATAAAGCACAAATGACTTCCTCTTTAACCCCATTAACCAAATTTTTATAATTATAAGAAGTGGGGTAGCTAGGAATTCTGTACCACCCTGTGTATTCTACTACACGTGTTTTAATACAGTAATTATGCCCGTTAAGTTTGCATGGATAGATACATGGCTGGTATATTCGTGCTATTGTTTTCTACATTGTCACGCTTCATTTGTTTTAGAGAAGCTCTTTAAATTTTCCGATACATATATAGTATATAGCGGCTGCGCAGTGGGTGTATCCGAATGTCTATTTTATGCAAATATTTTATTAATCACCTTAAGTGTGCCGACGAAGCATCCATCCCACGCCTGCAATTAGTAGCATTATGGTGAAGGATGATGGTGCACATACCGGCTGGATGAAAATCATTGTAAAATTAACGCGAAACCACATCAATCACAACATCTTTGCTTTTTTTATGCTCTTTTTGATTGTATTTTTATTTATGACCTCGGTGCTTTTTAATCCTCTTAAACTGCATCAATAATGCATTCGCTTAATAAGTCAATGACCGTGTCCACTTTAACTGCTCTTAATCGAATTTCAATTAACGCCAAAAGAGCAAACAAACAACGGTCTCTCCCTCGGCACCCTGTACTCATGAACTAATTTAATAATTGCTAGTCCAAAACCGCAGGCTGCCAATTAATGGTCAGGTAAATCTATTCTCCGGCTATAATTTCATTAAAGTATAATGTGAAAAACGGACGGCAAAGCGAAGTGCATCGGATTTTAAGTAAACCCTAGACCCAATAACTTACCTTCCTTCATGCACTGCAATTATTAATTAAATTGTCAGTCTATTAAAAGGATTTGCAGCGTTATGTTTCAATTCACGCCACACGAGTGTTTACTAATTAATTGCCAATTAAAAGTAACCGCAAATGTTTGGATTAAGTTTATTAGCTATATTGATGATCTTTTCATCAATGTAATGCTTGCTATTTTATTATTTGCAGCACTGAAATGTGATAACTTTGTCATAGATTCTGCATGTAGTAGTCACTCAATTTGTAATTTTGGCTTCAGGCTAATAATTTTTAATTTACTAATTTTTTTAAATAATTTATCAGAATACTCACTAAAATACTGAAAAATTACTATTATTAAAAAAGGAGTACATTACTAGTGGTTACCAGTTTGCGACCAAAAACACTCAAAGGTTTTAGGGGCCATTCCAGAAAGATGCCCCAAAATTCATTCAAAAATGGATCCTATCCCTCCCCCTCCCCCTTCCTCCTTCTATACCCCCTGTCCACATGGTGTTCATTTTTGCCTAGATCCTCACATTCATCAACGTCATTAATTTTATTGAAAAGTAGGGTGTCGAGAAAATTTCTTGGAACATTCAAAGGATCATCTTGTAAATTTCCAAGCACCCGCATCGCTATCAATTCCACGACATTTTTCGAGATTTTTCTGATTAATAGTAACTTCCAAATTTGTGTTTAATGCCAATATTATGCTGGAATTTCTCATTAAACAGAAAATTCAAAAACTGAAAAATGCCATCATTAGTGGACGTCCATAGTGGCTTCTCCTCTCCCCCTTCAGTCCACATAACAGCAGACATCTCCCCTACCCTTCCTCCTTCCCCCCCCCCTTTCTCTCTTAAGGACATCCTTTTTGAATGGCCCAATAGCAGTTTATTGCTAGTTTATTGACAATTTATCCCTAAGGGAAAGTGTGCCATGAGATGTATTACAGGGTGCCTGGCATCCTTGAAATTCGGAAAAATCGGACATTAGTGGTTAAATTGTATAATCCCAAAAAATCGGGAATTATAGTTGAAATATTTGTTAAAACACTAGTTTATTCTTGAATTTTCTCTGGGCGTCGGGAAATTTCAGTTAACTGGAAAAATGTATGGCGTAATTCATTCGCCATAATTAACATAATAATACATAATGTAATATAAAAACAAAAATCCTGTTTTTAAAAATTCTCTAAGAAAAACCTCTGACTCCTCTGACAGATATTTTGGTAAAAACGTGTATAGTTTTTCGAATGGTCCTTGAAACTGTAAAGAATATGAGTCTAAGAATTTCTAATATACATATGTTTGTATAATTTTTCACAAATTTTTAATTAAATTTTTAGAAAAATATGTAAACATACATTCTTTTGTGTTTATATTTTCATGCAAATTCTTAAAATTAATATATGCATTATGTTCATCAAACAATGAGTACAATAATACGAAATGTTGGCGTTATTATGATTTTAACAAAATGAACATTGGACATTGCAAATCCGATTTTGAAAGTGAAAGTGAAGGTTTGTAATGAGCATAATTGAATTTTCCTTGAAACCAAATGAAAATATGCAAATCCACGAATACGTGACAGTCAGATTAACATTATTAGCATTCAATGAGTGATTCGACTTTAGATCTTAATTGTAACAAGTTAAATAGGCGTACGTTATTTATGCTAATTATATCATGACACGTTTCAATTAGCGTGTGGATTCAGCCATCGATGAATGTGCAGCTAGCCGAAAATTTAGACAACAGATTTTAATTAACAATACGGACAGGAGTATCCATTGTTTCGAATCGTTGACAACGCGTATTTACTAGTATACACCAATTGTTTATGTGGTGTGAATTAAGGACGTGTCATTTTTATGATAAAAACACATATGCACAGTTTCTCGGTAAGTTATTTTAACAACCCTTTATTTTACATATTAAAATTTCTTCGCGTGTGTATGTTTCATATTTTTGAAAATATTGTATTTTCTGCTATGTTTATCACATTTTATATGCGAAAAAAGCAAGATTGCACCGATTACTTCCTGAAAGTTTACTGTTCTATATATAAAAATTTTGATTTAGAGTAATTTGTCACGCATTAATTCTATAAAAACGCACTATCTTACTATTTACGACTGATCTAGATTAAATATACCACCTATTCGCTATTCGTTGATGCAATTCATAATCCTGTAAGTTTAATAATTACTTGATAGTTATTAAAAATCTATAAAGTAGTCAAATGTATAACCTATACGAGTCAGATTGGACATGATTATTGATACTAATAGCTGCCGGGATGAAGAAATTATACAGGGTGGATCAGAATTTTATCTGGTTACATGTCCCAAGTTGTTATTTGGATTTATGCGTCAACAAATGGTCATAGTTAAAATCTAACAACATCAGTGGATATATCACACATGACTTCTTGTTTAACCCCACAGAATTTTCATAATTATAAGATTTAAGAAAAAAATGGGGTGGTGAGAGATTCTGGTCCACCTTGTTTAGGGAAATGTCTTAAATGAACATATTAGAAATTTGACTTTCTGCTGTCCTACTGGACAACCCTACATCAGAGTTTAGTTCCCAATATCGATATCCTATATATCCATTAGCTATATTATGCTAATACAAGTTCAATTTTTGATATTCTCCATTTTCAAACTTGAATGGGACATAATATGGATGTTGCCCTAATATAATTTTTCGACTCGTGTGTTCCATAAAAAAATATTTATACCACATTTACAACAAACCTCTTATTCGAAGTCATCCATAAATAATTTATTCTTCAATATACTGTACTAAGAATTTGTTTAAACTCTTGAAATATTCCTGAAAATATAACAGTATAGCCATGCCAAGTTACACATTAAAGTGCACTAATATTATTCATCATTAAATTTATTAAAGCAGTCATTCTTTATTACAAAAATCTGATTGCTAGATTGCCAGACGTCTGTTAGCAGAATTTAATCAATAATATGTCATTCAGTTTATGGATAACATAGGTTGCCTGACATAAACGGACAATTAGATTTATAGGTCAGCATATGTGATGAATTGGTTTAGGTCATTGAGTCATGTATACCCTGTGGTTTCTTAATCAAGAACGTGGGTGGTCATTTGGAGTTATTATCAAGGCCTGTAATAAATAGATATAATCAATATCTACATATGAACCTGACAATTGTGAGCATATGCAGCAGTATAATAAGCTTTAGGCACATATTAATTGTTGGATGTTTCATGTGCGAACATATAATTCCCATTGCAACGCCATCAATCTTGTCTTTTGATTAGTTGCGATCTTCGTCTTGAAATATAACAACAGATGTTTCTAATCCCAAAGCTCCATTTAATAATAACAAATGCAAAAGTATAACGTCAATGTTCATACTAGCCTCGAGTTCAATACGCCAATATGTCCAGCTTGGACTTTATAATGTCAAACAATATAACCTTTTAACAAGTATTTTTTACTAAAAATTTTGAAATATTGGTATTTTTTCAACTTGCCTGCATTTAAATGTTCAAATGATTTTGTATCATTAAAAGAAAAAGCAAAAGTAATATTTCTTACAAAAATGCAGTACTTAGTGAAATACCAAAATTTCAAAGTGTTTTTAAAGCCATTTTTGTGCTTCAGTCTTCAATAGTTAATAATAATGAAATGTTTCAGTATAATTTATTTATATATAATATACTGAAAATATATTGCATATAAGCAATTGTCTACATGATTCAGTTAATTTTGGAGAAAGCCAATTAAAAGTGAGAATAACACACTATCTTGAATTTGTGAGGATACAATAAAATAAAATACATAGCATTATATAATAAAATGTCAGTATTTAAAAAAATATTATGGTTAAACCAGGAGAAAAAATAAAATCAATAGGCCCTGTCTAAAATAAGTGTGCAAGTACACTAGTCTTTGTTTACAAAAAAAAACATTGTTGTGAAGAAATTGAATTTTCTTTAATCGAATCTTTTTTATAAGAAAAGTAATACAAAAATTCAAAGCAAAACAAACAGTCAATTTTGGATTGAAACTGACACTATGGTATACGATAAATTAGGTATTTTTTGGCTTTATTGCGAAACAAACATATTTTATAAGAAATTTATAAATTTGAGTTCGTATTCATTTATTTTAGATTTGGTAAATATTTGAAAAAATGTAACACGAATGCATAATATATTGTGATTTCAGTATTTTCCTAAACGTTCTATAACACAATAATATCGTCATCTTCAGATGAACAAGATCTCATAATTCGTTAACACCTTCGGGTAATTTTACATATTTCGTATGTAAATCAAATAAAATCAATAACAAGTACTCATCGCATTAAGAGTTGAGGTTTGAAAATCTAGAGACTCTATCCCTGGATTTCTTTTTCAAAAAAAGAAAGATTTATATTTTTCGCTTTTTTTTCTTCTTAATTAGCTACTGCGATTATGATCCTTTTTCGCGAAACTCGTAAATATCGATTGCATCAAAAGTATAATTATGTAAAGCAGATAGCTAGGAAACTAAGGTGAATATATCACGTTCCCATTTGCAGTTTCTGTGGCGCTAATGTTTGTACGTAAAATCCCAGTAGGAGAGTGTTGAACATTTCGCCATTGCACTATAGTGTATATATATTGCTTGATGGATCGATATACTCATTGTGAGCTTAAAGAACTGGTGAACTCATTGTAAAATTAACAAATGTCTTAATTGATTTTACGCTAAATAAAAGTAGTGGTCCATGACTAGAAAAGGTTGGGAATCTCGCTCTTTGCAGCAGCATTAATTAAGCTCTGGCAATTAATCTTTTGCCAATTTGCTTTTAGTTGATGGTTCTAATCGGAAAAATATAACTGTGATGTTATTTATAGAGGGTTGGGTCCATTCCTCGCGACAAATTTAAAAGCTATTGCTTCCAAGAGGTTAATTCATTGTGACCTAAGTAGGATAGGCAGTGTGTTGGCCATCATCATTGTGGAGAACTTTAATTATTGATTACAAATAATCGATTCTCATTTGAAACTTGGTCGCAGACACTTGCCAACTAAACAATGATAAAATGGCCAACAATAGTTTATTTTTTATAGGAATTCATGTAGTGTTGATTGACAATTTTAAAATGTGAATTGATAATTAGGTCTGTAGTTTTTTTTAAATTATTTAATTAAATTTCAAATTAATTCAGATTCCATTTGTTGTAAGGATTGAGTGATTTTCACTGCTGTAATTATTTGAATCAATGTAGTTGAAAATGTTTGTTTTAACTTCAGAATCGCTATTTGGGAATTTGACAAATTCGTAAATGAAATGCTGAATTTAATTGCCATTGTTGACTACTGTAATTGGTATTCGTATTAGTATTTTCTAATTTTCATAAATTTAACCGAGAAAATAAAAGCATAAATGAAACTAAACTCAAAACATATTTAAGAATATTCCAATAAACACAGATTTTAAAACATTAATATGGATTAAATAGTTTAAAAACTTATTCATATTTAATGTGAATTAGCAGTTTGATTTCAGATCATCATTAAATCATTTCACGAAAATTCGGTCACAAATTCAATTTCCTTAATTTGTAATTCATGTTCAAGACTTAATTTGGCGAAAAAAACCTTTTAAAGAATTTGTCTTTAAAATGGCCACTAAATCCAAGAATTGTACATTATAACAAAATAATGTTAAATTAACATTGATCTGCCATATTCCTAAGATGGGCGTTATAATTTATGCTGTTATTAAACACGTGATATTAGGCCTTGCGTATTGACGCCAATTACTGCTAATTACTCGCTTCCAACAAATTTAGTGATGCATTATGGTAGAGCCAATAAATAGTCCATTCAAATTGCAATTTGTAAAATTAATCATTCATTCTTATTAAATATACATGGCCGGCAATTAAAGGTTTTAATGGTCATTATGATATCGACCCACATAATGGATTTATCCGACTTTATTCTTAGCAAATTAATTAGGGCGTTACATTTTTATGGCCTCATGCCAGTATGAGATTTACTCGATATATACTTTGCTGGTCAAATAAACCCTACAAGTAAAATCTTTTGGGCTTTTACAATTGAAAACTATGAAGTGTTTATAGTACTTCCATGCAAATACAATTTGATAAACTTTCGTTCTAGACAAAATAAAATTGGCATTTTAATTTGGTTAATGCATGGTTAAGAAATAATATTTAGTTTGAATAATACAATTAAAAACATTTCCAAAATTGTGAATAAACCATAAACTGGAAAATTGTAAACACTTGTCTTATACGAGGATGTTGTGTTTATCTAAATGTATAGGCTACATTATATGCGATATTGTCTCTATTAAAATCTCAAATATTTTCTCTACTTGAGCACTTATAAAAGCCAGCATGAATATTTAATTAATGTTTAGCTAGTACGTAGTTAACGTAACTTGTAAGCTTCTCCTTTAATTTCATGATTCAAATAATTCAATTGAGCAAAATAAAAAGAAACTATCACTTACATGACTCTAAAAACAAGATGTGAATCTTTAACATCGTTATGACAGTTTGCACAAAACCAACCAAAATTATCCAATAATGAAAAGGTCGATTTTGTAAATTTCATTTTTTATTTTCATCTAAATTGAGCATACTGAAAATCAGCTTTGCACTTCTGGTTTTTATTATTTAAACATGGCACACTATTATTATGTAATAGCAACTGAATCTTGTTGTATTCTTTTAAATTTTAATTTGATATTGTTTTAACGATTCCCAGGAGGGGCATGGATACTTTTATAAGTATCTGAAATAATTAAATTTAAGTATATTTTGTCTGCCACACTACGATTGCATGAGCTAATCTCTGTAAGGTACAATTCATTTGCATTTTATAACTAATAATTAAAAATCAATTAAAGGAAAATTACTAACAATAAAATAGTAATTTCAAGTTTACATTTGATGTGATTAATAATTTGTACAACCGTCGACAATAAACCTATTCAGTTGAGCAAATTTGCGATGGTTTCTCCATAGATTGCAACAAATTAAGGTCTATATAACTAAAATTCTAAATGCAGAATGCAGGTATGCTAATGGTTTTAGTTTGTGTACAACCGGTGTGAAAAGGAACATTGAAACCCGCTAAAAAACATTCGAAATGGTCAAATACGATGACTTTCCCAAAGTATCCACATCTCACGGTATTGAGTAAACTTGAGCTGGTGATCGAGATACGAAGGATATTGTTTTAAAATATTGTTGAACTCACTTACTTTTGACTTTTTAATATCCATCAAAATGTTGAAAAAAAACTTAATCCATAAAAAAGCAGACGTAGTAACATTGTTTCGAAGCTATGACATTCGTTCCATACCATAGAACAACTTCAGAGGAGTAGAATGTTGGCGCGTGCCCAATTAAGGCACGCGTACACTGCCACGTGCCCAATTGAAGTACGTGCCACGTGCATTCCGCACGTGCCAATGTTTTATTCTCGTGAGGTTGTTTTATAGTATGGAACGAATGACGTAGTTTCGGAAAATGTTTTCCAGTTTGCTTTTTTGTGAATTAGGATTATATTTTCCGACATTTTTATGGATAGTAAAAAGTCAAAGGCAAAGTAAGTGTGAAGTTAGTTTGTATCTATATGTAAGGATGTTGAGATTAGGGTATCCAAATACTCGGGTATTGGACAAATTGGGCTTTGATGGATCGATTTTTCTCCGACCAAAGGACGATAATCCAAGTTCTTTGATTTCTTATAATCGCGAGCGAATCAAGGGTTGAAAATAGTGGACCAACCCTTTAAAATGTAATTTTGTTACGAGAGTTTGTTTTTGAAAATTTCTTTTGAAAATTGAACAGTCGATTATGTTGTTGACTTTGGTAAAACCCACAAAATTGTGCTTTCTAAACAATTGCAATGGCTTAAAACAGAGGGTAAAATGTAATGAGACTTGCTAAGCATTACTTGAGTATAATGCAGGGATTCTACATGTAGCATATTTAACAGTCTCATTTCCTAATATGATGGGGCTGATGGAGCTATGTAATCCTGTAAATTCTGCTGCATGGTTTTATTTTTGAGGGCTCGGTTAAGTACAAGACAAGACATAACCAGCATAAGAAACTTGCTTCTTAAGCAATAGCTCTGGTCAAATTTCGTACATAAACAATAATTCAAAAAATAGACTTGCAAACTTAATTAAGCATACTTGTTATGTAATTATATAATCAATGATTGTCTTACCTCCTCTGACATTTACTTCTTTGCTGATAATAATACCAGCTGCATTTGAAGCTATGCACCGATATACAACTGCATGGATATCCTGTCTATATTCCTCTGCACGAAATGGCAAAAGGTGCATGGATCCATCGGGTTTCATTGCTCTTAATCCTTCAACGTCACTCACTGCGGTACCATCCCTCCTAACCCATTGGATTTTAGGTTTTGGATTTCCTTTTACAGCGCACTCTATCTTTGTTCCTGTAGAATTGGAGAAGTCAATCCTTGATGGTGGTTCACTTAGAAAAACTGGCCCTTGAGTTTCAGGCAAGTTGCTGTTTCCTGCAAAAATAAGATAATAGCAAATTATAATTTATGTTTTGGATAATTTCATACAGTATTTTTCGCAACAGATAAGACATAAAGGTTAGACATAGATTTTGGATGTATTTTTATTTACCACCATTGGTAATATTTTGACAGCCTAAATTTGCACTTAAAAGCTTGATTAATTAATCCACCCTAAGAGTCCGGATATTATCCATTCCCCCCCTCCCCAACAAAATGTGAGGAGATTTACGGACTTGTAACTCCCCTAGACTCCCCTAAATTAATGTCAAGGAAAGAGGTTAACCATTTTTCCTTTCACTAACCTTTAAAACTCAAATAGAAAACTCAAAAACTGAAAAATACCATTATTAGTAAACCTTCTCCCCCATGTTCCCCCTCCCTCTGTCCACATGCCGGCAGATTCCCCCGCTCCCCCTACCCCCTCTTGAAGACTTCGTTTTTTAATTACCCTAATAAGTATCTTCAAATAGGTGCTTTAATTAGAGGCATTCAATAAGTTCATCCCGAAATTTCTATCTAATCATAGCCCATACAAACATGTCCATATACCAGATTTGGGACCATATGTTTTAAAAGAATGAACCATTTTCACATATAACCGGCATAGTCCATCCCAAGATGCTGGACCTTATCTTCCTCCCCCTCCCCCTCTCTCCCCAAAAAAATGTGAGGACGAATAGGGACTTGAACTCCCCTCGACTCCCCTGTGGTTATGTCATGGACAGAGTTTATGTAACACGTGTACCTGATTTGGACACATTGAGAAGACAAGTTCCATTGGTAATATGCAAAATTGATTATCGATTAGATGTTCTGCGGGTGACTTAGGGCACACATGTGGAAGTGTATTGGTATTGTAAACAAACTTAGTAAGTAATGTTTTTTTTGGCCGCAAACCATACAGTTTTTACTTTAATACTTTCTTTGTGACAAAGTTGTGTAATTTCGTACAGTGTATCATTAGATTGATTTTTAATGTATTTATACGCCTTCCTATAAACAGAAATTTCGCGTATATTCATCATAGTGTGGATAAAAGACACATTTGTCAACATAAGACACTTGCATTGACAAATTTCGCTAAACTAATCTATTTTCATTCCCTTTTCAAAGTCCTGACTAAATCAAGCACGCCATTAATTATTATACATCTGTTGAGATTTACATCAGATCTCTTTGATATGCCTGAATCTTTTAAGTTGAATTTGTCGGAATATTTGCTTTCATTCAAATTCCAACTGTGAACTAAGTTCGTGTAATTAAGAATATGTATAAAGGTATACACAGCTACATGTTAATTTGTTTTCTGATGTATTCAGATATGACAGTATGCCAGAAGTATTTCTAAACATTGTAATTTAACGCTATTGATGATTATAAGCAGTGCGCACCGTGAAGTCTTTTGGGATAATTAAATTTAGCACGAAAATAAGCAAGACACGTACAGTTGTTATATTAGGTGTTTCTTAGAGATGTAAATTTAAATATTTTCTTGAAGCGTTTTCTCAAGCATTAGTAATAGCGCTTTTTAACTATTCTCTAAATGCTTTTGAGCGTATTTTCTGCATGATATCTGAAAAGGTTGAACTTGTTGAAACCCAAAGGTGTTTACATCTATGTTAATGCTTTGTAAATGCCATCTTAAAAGAATCCTAAGAGAGCTGTAAATAAACAATTTGATGCTGGAAATCATTCTAGTAATGTAAAGTTTTGGTTATGCTTACAGATTTGCACTTTATGATTCTTATATCATTTCTGTATATAAATATACAGATTCTGACATTTTAATAGTTTACAAAATAATGCAAGTCTACACTTTTCTCCATACATCAACATAAAACGCCCTATATGGCCATTTGGATTTTTTCAGATATATACTGCACATATAATGGTAAAAATAAATGTACAAATTTGGTAAAAGATGTACAAATTTGGTACAAAACGTGGCACAAATTTGGTACTAAACGTGGCACAAATTTGGTACTAAGCATGGCACAAATTTGGTACTAAGCATGGCACAAATTTGGTACTAAGCATGGCACAAATTTGGTACTATTAAAGCATGGCACAAATTTGGTACTATTAAAGCATGGCACAAATTTGGTACTATTAAAGCATGGCACAATTTAGTTATAAGAGATTGGTACTAAACGTGGCACAAATTTGGTACAAAACGTGGCACAAATTTGGTACATAACATGGCACAAATTTGGTATAAAAATATTCAAATTTGGTATAAAAGATACAGCAATTGGAAATAACATGGGTTAAGGGTTTAGAAACTCATTTAAAACTCGGAACAGTTTATTTAAATTTCAGATTTTACTGTACACTTGCACCATACAATAATTTAATACAAGTATGTTACATATTTTTCCTAGCACGTTTTGAAATTGTGTAATCATTTAAAGTTAACATCATTATTTATAATTATGCTCGCTAGAAACCAACTGCGAATAACTAAGTCTAGATAAATTAGATTTGTTGCTCATTTATTTTAGTCCAGTGGTTAAATTTAAAAGTCAAATAACAAAAGCGTCAGGGACTTGTTGAAAACAAAAGCGGTGAAGCTTAATTATAATTACTTAATTAATTTTCGTAGAACAGTTGTGCATTAAAGTACCAGGTTTCCCACTAAAACTGATAAACATATCAAGCATTTCCTCGTTATATATGTTTGCCACTCATGTCTTAATCTAAATTTCTTATCTCAAAAACTGTCAGGTTTATTTTGCAAACATTTTGCGTGAGAATTTCATAATGTTATCAGATACCAGACATGCTAAACAATATAACAAAGATTTCAAAATATTCAGTTTCCTATTACATCTTTCATTGAAATTCATTGTCAATATTTACGAGGTGTATTTTTTTGTAGAAAATAAAGTTGTGATATTTCGGTTTCAAGTTATAGTGCGTTTGCAGTAAATAAGGAAAAAACATTGGTTTTTATTTAATGCCTGCAGTTGATCAAATAATCCTGAATATTTTTTTTCCTTTAATGGCTCTATCCTTCACATTTTCCCCAGTTTTTGCAAAAATTAAAGACTTTTCGTTATGTTTTGAGCCTAAGCTCGACATTGACATGCATGAATATTTATTTATATATTTTTTTACTTTATCCGTGAATTTAGTTTTTACATACTACATGCATTTATATGTAGCAACAGTGCGGAAATAATCGACCTGTCTATAATAATGATGCATTGCTGTTCCTAAACACAATCTCTATGAGGGGCCTGATTGTTATCTCACATTTATAATACCGGATAAAAAATTGCATGAAATAAGTTACAAAAGCATGTGATAAAACATATAGGTCGTATGTAATGGTCATATTTTTAAAAAATCTAGCTATGGTAGCCCAGTTGAAAAATAACACATGTTCTGTAATACGAATTATTCCTATATTTTATTCATATATATAAAATAACGTATGCAAAAATCTATATTTGGAAAATACAAACTTCTTACATGTGACATCTCCTTTAAATTGGAAATTGTGCTTTTTTTAAGGGGTGGTCAAAATGTGTTGCATATTTTTCTTATTATTCGAAAACCGGATATCGTACAAAAATACTGAAAAGGCCATTTTAATGAGCAGGAAATGCTATTTTTCAATGTACGACTCGTGTTTATTGACACATTTGTCCTAACATTTAATGAGATTGTTTGTATTAATTAGTGACCGAAAGCTAAATTCCTGCTCTTTAAAATGGCTATTTCAGTATTTTTGTACGACTTGTGAATAATAAACGAATATGCAAGACTTTTTGACCGCCTCTCGTGCATTGCTCCTTATGCAGTGACAAAAGCTAAAATTGAGTAAATAAAGCATTTGATTAAAAAATGATTCAAATAAACGTTGTTTGCTTAAGTAAAATAAATAAATTGTCCCTCGAAAGCAATTGAAGCAACTTATTTTTAATTAAATGCTTTGTTTGTTTTTTCTGAAATTTACTGCAATCATGCGATGTTTGCATATCTTATCACTATACATTTCTCATGACAAATTAATATCATGAAAATCATCCTGAATTTGTCATTTGATTTCGAAATAAAATTCTTGGGTCTGACTTATTGTTTTTTTAAAGTAGACTATTTCAAGAGTTTTTTAATTTGTATACGTTTTGGAAGTAATGCATTTTGGAAAAGCATTAAAGCACGTTTGTAATATATGGTGCAGCTGAAATGTCAATTACCACGATGATGACGTTTATAAAGACGATTTGTTGTATAAGAAATCTCTGGCGATTTCTTTATCACGCGAATTTGTGTGGCTAAGTTGTCACGATGTCATTACAATGACATATTTGACCCACCTACTGTCAAGATTCTGTCTTGCCTTTTTCTTTAACGTTATAAATAATAAGTTGTTTTTTTGCGATCATAATTTTGCTAAAATATCTAGCTTAAATTTATTCTGGGACTAAAAATGGTAAATTGTGGTGAAAGGAATACCGAAATCCAAAAAAAAAAAAACTTCGTTAAAAATACTTCGATTTCAATGAAATTTGGCACTTAATAGAACAATAATGAAAAAACAAAAACATGTTCCGGACTGTTAAACTGCGCTGCAACCGGAAACGCCACAGTTCATTGAACCCAACCTCTGGCCACCAAACAGTCCGGACTTAAATCCAGTGGACTACAACAATGGGGGAGATCTCCAGGAAAAGGTTTACAAATCAAAAATTAATAATATCGAAGACTCGAAACTAATTGAGAAAACTTGGATTGAACTCTATCAGTGTAGAATCGAGTCTTCAATCAAAGAATGGCGCGTTAGACTCCGGGCTTGTGCAAAAGCCACCGGAGAACATTTTTAGCCTATTTTATAATTTATTTTTATTCCTACACTATTGTTCTATGCAAGTGGCAAATTTAATTTCAATCTAAGCTTTTTTATTAGGTTCTGCTTTTTTATGACTCGGTGTACATACGATTTTGTTGCTGTCTAACTAGTAGCCCTTTTGGATTGTTGTTTGACATTTTTCTAAAAAAATGTTTGATCCTTTCTTTGTGCTAAGAAGACACTGTGTTTTAGATACACAGGGTAACGTTCTTTACTGGAAATGGGCATTTTAGAAGATGGCAGTTAGAAAATGGTGACATTTATTATGATCGGAAATGCGTGGATACCATACAGGGTCACCCTTAATGGCAAAATAAATATAAACTAGAATGCCTTCCTGCAAACTATTTCTTGGCGAGGACATTATTTCCGCTTGTTTGTTCCATTTCACTAGGGCATGTACACATACACATATATATTCACGAGTGCAAGCTAAAATACATTTGTAAGAAAAAAACTACATATATAAAACACGACAATAACGTCACTGTAGTTTAACATTTGTTATTGCATGCAACGATGCTTATTTTCCTTGACAGACTATTGAAAATTGTAATCATTTGTACATTTGCATTTGTGACTGTAAACATGAATTATTAAAGGTCGTATCAAGCATTTGGGATTCCGTACAAGTCTTGCCTTCATCATCATGAACTGTAATTGCAAACTTTTATACTTTCACTGGTGTAGTTGTTATACGAAATTTGGTAGTAGGTTTATTTGCTTGAGGATTTGGTGTTCATGTATTAAACATGAGCGATGCATTAGCATCAATATGCCCTAAAGGATTAGCATATAGGTTTTATAAAATAAGTTTTGACAAATACTGCATGTAGATATATGTAGATTATCTCCATTCTTATTAGACTTATTTTTTTTGGAAAAGTGCTACCACATTTTTATGACAAATAATTTATGAACGTGCTCGTATAACTATATTACCCCAGGTGGAAAAGCAACTCTTGAGGACATCCTTTTTTGAATGGCCCCTAATAGGTATCTTCAATTAGGGGGGGTTCAAAAAGTACTTCCCGACATTTCTATCTAATCCTTGCTAATATTTGTACATGATTTTCATTTTGTTACAAATACATCGCAGTATACCTTAACTGAGGATGAAACATGCCATATATGGTGAGAATTTGATTTTGGGGCCATTCCAAAAAGACGTCCCCAAAATCTTTAAAAATTGACACCTCCCCCTTACCCTCTGTCCACTTGCTGTCCATTTTAACCAAGACTCTTCCCCTCATAGACGTCCTAAATTTGTTTGAATAGTTGGGTGTCCAGAAAATTTATTGAAACATACAAAGCCCCATTCTATGAATTTCTAAGCACATGCCTCGACATTTTTCCAGATTTTTCTGTTTAAATGAAATTTCCTGACCTCGAAGGGAAATTTCAGCATTCATTTGGTGTTAGGCGTAAATTCCAACTTACCCGAGGTTTTTAAAAATGAAATACATTTTGGATTGGAGACACATTAATTTCTTCTGGTGTCCATTTCCCTTTTCACTGACCTTTTAAAACTTAACTAAACAGAAAATCCAAAATCTGAAAATACCATCATTAGTGGACGTCCTCCCAATCCTCTGTCCACTTCACAGCAAATTACCCCTATACCCCTCTTGAGGACGTCTTTTTTGAATGGCCCCTAATAGGTATCTTCAATTAGGGGCATTCAAAAAGTACACCCTAAATTTCTATCCAATCCTATATAGCCCATACAAACATGTCCATGCACCGATTTTGGACCATTTGTTTAAAGAATGAACCATTTTCTAATTAATTTGCGGACATTTTGTTTTTTTAAGTCCCCCAATAGGTATCTTAATTAAGGGGCTTTAATTAAGGGTATTCAAAAAGTAAATCCCGAAATTTCTATCCAATCCTAGCACCGATCCTACACCGATTAGGACCATATGTTTTAAAAGAACGTACCATTTTCGCATGAGTTTTGGGACTTTCTTTTTTAATGTCCCCCAAAAAATGTCCCTGGCTGGCGGCACCAGCTCTCGCATGATGAAACCTATTATTGCGCATTCTTGCAAATTTTGTTTAAATTCTGGGAATTTCATTTTTTTCCTAGATGTCTCGTATAAAAAAAAATGAAGAGTCTTTATTAAAGCCGCTGAAAAAATATCGATTGTAGCTTTATCATTTCCGCTCTCTTCTCTCAGCACGTACAAATATGTGTTATTTTTTTTTCTTCAAGCTGCGAGTGCGGTCCTAGCTGCAATCATTTTATATTTCTTTGTCTACTAAACTAGCTGTGTAAATTCGCGACATTCTTTCCCTTAAGATGTTGCTGCTTATTGAAATCGCAAAGAGTCAGACTGCGATAAATGTATTTGCATCACATATAGATTTCAACGTCCTTGTTTCTATCTTACTTCTGATTTTTTTTTCTTTCTTTTTCTTCTTCAATTTTCTGTTGCCGAGAGACGAGCAGGCATTAGAATCTCGACATTTCTTAATTCACCTTAGCATTTATTGCGATTTCAACGTCAACGTCGTTACAAAAATAGTCATAAGGTGACGCTTTCGAATTACTCGCCGTTTCGAGTTTTGGAAATTGCCTCTATGTAACGATTTTTTTTCCATCATTTTCTTCCTCTCAGGTTTTTCTATCAATGTTTGGTAGGGTAGTCCTATATACGTTATAAACGAGATCATTGATAATGATGTGGAGTAAGATGAGTATTGCCACTGGAAAGTGCTGTAGAAATTCGTTGGCTTTTATGGATTATATAAAATAAATTGCTAAAACATTATATTAGAGGCGAAAGTATTCTAATCCTTGTTAATTTTTCTTCTAAACGCATTCGTTATAATTATATATTTGGAACTCAACTAATAATATTTGTAAATATTTTAGATAAGTTGTTAAAATGTTATTTCAGTTCTACACTGCAAAAACAAAATGTCTTTGTTTAAGACTTACTTGTATACGAAATAGATTTTGTAAGCGTCTTAAAATAGGACACTTTTAGAGTCCCTTTTAAAAAGACACGTAAAAGTCTTGATTTCGTCTACAAGAAATGGCACGAAAAGTGTAGTTACAGTGTAGTACCTACATTTACTTATTTTCGTATTTAATTTCTATGATGCATGGTATGTTTAAATGTATGAATTTGCCGACGCCGATGGTCGAGTGGGTTACGTGCTTGCCTCTCGATCCTAAATGCTGGGTTCGCTCCCGGGTCGAGG
>JAQGBW010002488.1:0-19671 GCA_034698625.1 Julus scanicus
GGGTTGTGATCCCCCCTAAAAAAAAAAAAAAAAAAAAAAAAAAAATCCAGTTTAACTGTCTTTTGAAACACTCCAAAGATTTTGTCTCATCTGCTCTAAAATGTGTGCATTTGTAATATTTCCCGTTATTTAGACGTACAACGTTAACACTCAGGTCCCTGATTCTGCCAGTACAGCGACAGCTTACTTGTGTGGAGTAAAAACAAACTTTAAGGTAGTTGGAGTGGATGGTCGTACTATTCTCAAGGATTGTAATTCGTCGATTGGAGCAGAAGTGCAATCTATTTTAGCATTTGCTGTAGATAAAGGTAAACAAATCTAAATCTGACAAAGTCTCCCCTTTACAATAAACCCATGAACGTTACATATGGTATAATGAACATTGTATAAAATATTCTAGAGAACGTGGTCTCAGTACCTCTTTGCACCTTTATCTATCAATATTTCCAATACTGTTGATTAATTATTAAAACCATTGCTACATTTTTTTTCTGAAATATTATGCAACGTTTTCCATTTACAATTATTATGTTGAAAGCAGATTGTCAAGCATTTTGTGAATTCCTGAGGATAATCTAGATACTATGTCAGTGAGATTCCACAGATGTTAAACAATACTTATATGAGAAAACACTTTAAAACACCTCTGTATTCAAAAAATTGCTTTGCAATCGTTTCATTTAAAAATTTCCATATATATTTCGTGAAATTTTGGAATTTTTGATATACCACTCGAAATTTTTAAAATCAATACAAATTGGCCCCTTTATTTCACTGGAATAGCGGTTTGGATCCCTGTATCCCTGTGTTTTTCAGCTGAAATAGTATAAAAAGTCGACTTCACATGAAGAAAAATAAAATATGTGCAGAAAATATGAAATTGTTGCAGGGAAAGATACTGGTTTTGTTACCACTACCCGAGTAACCCACGCTTCACCATCTGCACTGTACGCCCATGCGGCATTTCGTGATTGGGAATCTGATAACATGATGCCGGCCAACGCTTCACATTGCAAAGATATTGCGAGACAGTTGATCGAAGACTTGCCAGGAAGAAACATTAAAGTATAACAATTCCAAATTCAACTTTAAGTCAATGTGTGCAATAACTTTATCTGAAACTTAGAGTATTCTTGTACAAACTTGTTAGTCTTACATGCACTTGTAGATGTATAACTATTTTGTTAATTGAAATTAAGGTCGTACTCATTTTACCATTGACGACGAAGTTGTGATTCATTATATCATCTTCTTAGGTGATCTTGGGAGGAGGACGCGGTAATTTCTTACCGAACACTAAAACGGACCATAAGGAAAACAAGGCAGGATTAAGAAAAGATGGCTTAGACTTAATCGATGAGTGGAAACTTGACAAGAAATCCCGTAACACGTCATACAAATACATGTCCAACAAACAGTCATTCGATGAGTGGAATCCAAGGGAAGAGAATTATGTCTTGGGTGAGATAGGGATATCATTTACAAATATTGGGTTGATGTCCTCGATGAGATAACCCGATCAGATAGTGCCCTAGCTCCTTTAGCGCAACTCCGGCATTCATATATACATATTCGTGTTTTGTACACAGTGAATTCTCATTTATTATTATTATTATTATTTGTAATGAGTAATAACATTTGAAATCTGTTAAATCGATGACAAACTAGTTTAACCGTATAACTGTGGTATTTCATTGGTAGGTCTTTTCAACTTCAGCCACATGTCATTCGACAGTAATCGTGGTGATGCTAATTTCAATAACAGCGTGACTGCGGAACCAAGTATTGAAGAGATGACTGAAAAAGCCATCCGAAGACTTCAACTGGGCAAAAATGGATTTTTTCTGTTTGTAGAAGGCAGGTTTTACATGTAACGTCTTTAAATTTCGAAATTAGTACAAATATAATACAAAAATACAAATAAATGTTTGGTAGGCGGTCGCATTGATCAAGCACATCATTCTGGTCTCGTTCGACATTCGTTGGAAGAAACTGTGGCCTTGGACAAAGCTGTCAAGAAAGCCATTCAATTGACCAATGAAGAGGATACTCTGATTATAGTCACGGCTGACCATTCTTATCCTATGACTATTAACGGCTACCCTGAACGGGGAACACCAATTTTAGGTTAGGAAAATTGGGTCCAAACATTTTAGGTGGAACCATTAGAATTATATAAAGACTCAATTAATGCCATTTTGTAAAAAGCTGAGAATATCAAATTATTTGTCCAAGCAATCTTTTATTCATTTAGGTATTGCAGGATATTCTAAAATCGATAAAATGCCCTACACGACCCTCATGTATACAAATGGAGTGGGTTATGCACGTAATGGCGTGAATAGGGCAGATTTATCAGCGGTGGACACACGTAAGAACGTTCGATATCGCCCATTTAAATTTAGGAGTATTATATAGGATGATATAATCAATTTACTTTTTCATATTAACATTTGCAGAAAGTGAAATGTTTACTCCTCAAGTGGCCGTTCCAATGATGCATGGCGCTCACAGTGGAGAAGATGTGGCCGTGTTCGCACGTGGCCCTATGTCACATCTGTTTCACGGCGTTAAAGAACAGAATTACATCCCTCACGCTCTGGGTTACGCAGCGTGTATGGGGTACAACTTGGATCACTGCAAGAGTAACATAGTCAATCAAGAACACAAACCTGATCCCAGGAATTCTTTGTTTGCAAAGCGTAATAGTAAAAGTAAAAAGCGTAGTAATGCTGTAGCAGCTAGGGCCCAATATGTCTTCCTAAACTTGTGTATTAGCTTGCATCTGATGGCTTCTCTAATGCGTTAACATATTCAACATTAATAACTAAATAATTAAAGTTTTAAACAAATGGCAAAATAAAAATAAAAATTTGAAATAATCCAATTTTACATTATCTCGATACCTTTCTGAACCGTAGCGTGTCATCAAGTAGCGACCTTATTCTAGAACAATTTTACATATTTTCGTAAGTGCACCGATATAATGATACACCAATTAATGCTTAAATAAAGCCACCATTTTGT
This sequence comes from Julus scanicus, assembly GCA_034698625.1. Classification (NCBI taxonomy): domain Eukaryota; kingdom Metazoa; phylum Arthropoda; class Diplopoda; order Julida; family Julidae; genus Julus; species Julus scanicus. The sequence goes on from JAQGBW010002488.1 coordinate 3,028, forward strand.
TCGATTTAAAAATGCCGCTATTTTTTGGTTCGAAAACTGGAATTTTTACCCAAACGTAAATACGTCGTTAACATAATTAATGCTCTTGCATTCGAGTATGCTTCATTTGTTGTGCATGCATTGAATTTTTATAGTCAAATACTTCAAGGAAAACCCCTCTTGTCAATTGAATTTTGGTATTTTTCTTCAAAAATGGAGGTGATTTTTTGGCACCTCCATGTATATTTTAAGGCGCTGATGTTTTCAAGGAATATGGGACACTGAAGTTTGGTATCATTGTCATTGAGTCAGCGAGGTTCAAGAATGGGAGGTCAAGGCCAATGTCCGACAAAATCTAAAAGCGCTGAACTAAAAATGATCATTTAATTCAATATGGCCAGTAAAGATGACCGAAAAATTTTATGTGTTGGCTTGCTATGCGCTGATTTAATGGTACTGGTCAGGGAATACCCCTTAGAAGATACGGATACAAGGTATTTACTAGTTAAAAATGAGAGATTTGTAGTGAGTACAGAAGGGCTTATGTGCATGCTAAGCTTTTCACATGAACGTGATATGGGTCGGAATTTGAATCATATTTTATGTTGTATACAAGGCCGAATATATGGGAAGCAGGGGGAGGAGGAGGAAGGGGGGGGGGTAGAGGAAGGGGGGGGGGAAGTAGTGGAATCATGGAGAGACTCCGTATGAACTTGTTCGCATGCATGCTCTCACTATTCCTGTGTTCGCGGTTGCCAACACTGGAAGCCAAGGATTAAGAGACATGTTATAGATTCCAGCAATCATTAGGTCGGGAGTCTTCCTCAACGGAAGATGTCCTGGTGCGACAGCACGACCCCAATATGATTTCGATGTAAGAGTTTGACATGTCCGTACTTTCAAGTTTATGATTGCGGGACTTACCGTCCACATACTGTGCTCTTTGAGTGTAATTGATAAAATAAAAATAGATTTCCCCTCACCCCGAATTCCAATAAATTTTACAAATTTCAACCTGAATCCGCCAATTTTCCGCGACTTTTCTAAGGTAAAAACGCAATTTTTCTATGGTAAAAACGAGGACCATAATGGACCATATCCCGCCGAAATGTGATGACCCTTCCTTCCGTCCTTCCTTTCCAGCCACTATTGAAACTGTGGGTATGTGAGGTCGTTGTGACGAAAAGGTCAAGTCCACAATATGTTTGTTGCAAACATTTTATTCCCCACAAAACCATGCATCTTTATAAATAAGTTTTGTAAATAAACAAACTAGCCAGATAGTCACGTTGGATAAATTCTTGAAGTAGTAATCGGTTAAATGTTATGAATATATTGGCTTTTAATTTGAACAATATGCAGACACATATATTGTACATATCAAAAAGTAATTTTATAACGCTGCATGGCTATTTTTTTGCAGAACTATTTCCCAGAAATGGCAACGGGGAGGTAATGCTTCCAACAACTGTACAACGCTGTCCTATTTGGGGGCTTCTTGTGAATTGCTGGCCACGTTAAATGATTCTTCAAATTTTGATGAGGAGTCCTTTCTTGCCAAGTGAGTTCTTGATTTATTTAATTTTGCGAAGTTGTGAATCCTGAATTAAAACAATTGAAGTTAATATGCCATTGGCAGCTCCCTAGTTCACCATTAACGCTATTAAAATAACTACTATGCTAAGGGAACTTCTTTGCATACTCCCTATACAATTTGGCACGTGTTCTTCCTAAAAGCAGTTTACTTAAAAAAAAAAAAGAGAGAGACGCTTACTAAAATTGATAAATCATTGAAATTTGATTAGATTCCTGAAAAATGATTTGCAATCATATGGAATTTGCATTGATAATTGTGTGTATCATCCCAACTGTGGAAGTCCATCGTCTGTAGTAATCATTAATTCCCAGAATGGCTCGAGGACAATTCTTCATCAAAAGAGGTACAAGTGTCGGTTTTTAAGCCCCTCATTTCATGTTTACGTCTATAATATTATAGTTTTCTTGATTCTTTTAATAATAAAGGAATTTACCTGAATTATGCATTGAAGATTTTAGGAAAATTCAATTGAATAAATACAATTGGATTCATTTTGAGGTTAATTGCACAGATATCTTGAGAACACAATTTTTCAATAATTCTTTTAGTTATTTTTGATACTCTTGGTTCAATTTAAAATTCCACAGGGTAGATTTCCTGCAGAATATTCAAAGATGTTAAACCATGTCAAAGAGTGGAATGCTTCTCATCCTATTAACGAAAAAATCACGGTTTCGTTAGAAATTGAAAAACCGCAACTTGATTATAAGGCATTTTCCCATCTTGCTGATGTTTTGTTTGTCAGCAAAGATTTAGCAATGTCGTTGGGACATAATTGTAAGGAGGATGCCGCGAAGGGGCTTAATACTATTGTGAAGCCAGGGTATGTAACATGAGCAACTAAAGCACTCTCCTGGTTTTTATGCAACTTTGAGACTATGTTTGTTTGCAATGTGCATTTTATTTTGATAAGAGCTATAGTGATATGTCCATGGGGTGACGCCGGAGTTTCTGCACTTCTGGGCGATGGCTCTTTCGTGACTGTTGAGGCATACAGTCCACCAAAGCTAATTGATACCTTAGGAGCAGGGGATACCTTCATTGCTGCTGTAATATTTGCAATGGCCAGTGGTGGTGATCCAAAATCATCTCTAGCTTTTGGATGCCGACTAGCGGGCGAAAAATGTGGAATGTATGGACACACAGGGCTTAAAGATTTAGCTTGTAAATTGTACAAAGATATGATGATACTAAATATGGAAAATCTTGAGAAATAAAAACATTATTAAACGTATATTTTTGTCGATTTTTGCTTTACGTAAGATTGGCGCGTAGTTGAATAACTTCTTTCAAAGTAACAATGAACAGATAAACGTCATAAAATGAATTGTACAGAGGTGCTGGAGCCACTCGAATCACATTAGGCGAACGGATGTCGCACTGAAAAAGATTCCATTACATTTTGCTATTATTATTTAGAATGTTTTGCACAAAGATTAGAGTTTTTAAACTGCATGAGTACTTACAATCACTCCTCGCCGTTCCAGTTCTTGATTGATGTTTTCAACATCACAGTTGAACCTCAAGCTAAGTTGATTTCCTCTTTGTTTTGGATCGCTTGGTGTTATTATTTCTAACGAAATTCCAGTTGTGTTACTTTGGTTGTAGTTTATTTTTTGCTGCTTAGGCCAGTTCCGGTTTAGCATAGTTTCTAAATAACCCGTGAGGAGATGCTGTTTGGCAATAAGCTCATCCATGGATGTTTGGTCAAAAATCTATTCAAAATTTCATAAGAAATATCATGTGTGACATCATTAAGAATAACAAAAAAATGGTTATGAATAAAAGTATTACGAAACTTACTTTTAAACTTGCTAAATTTAGACAGGCTAAAAATGGAGGTGGATTACACAATCGAAATCCAGCGGCACCTTCTGCCAAATCGATATCTGTTACATAAAACGGTTTATTAATTATCGGTATCAATGCTGACAATGTGTTATAATGGCAAGTTATCAATACTATTTTATCTGACCAGTGACTTTATTACTGGTTAAGATTTTAAAATAAAGTTAATTTTCTTGCTCATTCACAAAATTCCCAAATTTGTACTTACTTTTTCCCATATCAAAACGAGTGCTTTCTTTGTTGCCCCACCATCCATGAAATTGTGGAAATTTTGTCTCATTGAGTTTTTCATGTACAAAAATGCCAGCCAGGCCGCCAGCACCAGAATTCATATACTAACGAGAGAACATAAAAATTCGTTAATCAACCAAAATGATTCCACGTCAATATTTTTGCGCAAAAAAACGAACAGTTTTGTAGTTTTAGTTGTCACTTGCCTTATATGAGCACCAGCAAGCGAAATCAACGTCCCATTGATGCAATTCAAGTTTTACATTGCCGACGGCATGTGCAAGATCAAAACCAACCATACACCCCTAAAATAATTAATAATGCAATTTCAGTTGGCATTTTGATTATCATCCTCATTGTTGCAATGTTAATTTTATACCTTGGCATGTCCAGCTCTTGTTATGGCTTCCATGTCGAATTTTTGACCCGTATAATATTGAACTCCACTGAACAAAATTAAAGCAATAGTATCCCCATTCGCTTCGATACAGTCCAATATATCTGATGTTTGTAACGTGTTTTCGCCCTTGGGAATTTGTAAGATAAAGCTATATTTAGTCAATGGGGAACTTGAATTTGGGATTAAATTGATCTTTACCTACAGTTCTGGGAGCTAAGGCCACAAGTGCGGTTTCAGGGTCATAACCATGAAAATGGATCTGCGACTTTACCGCATACTACATAGGTGAAAACAAGTAGCATGTTTAAATATCAAATTTCTAGTACACATATTTATGTGAGAAAAAATTCTTTTTTAAAACTTACTCTATCAGAAGGAAAGGCAGAATCCTCAGTAAGGATTTTGTACCTTTCAGAAGTTGGGCGGTAGAATGATATCTGTTTATGAGTTTTTCAATGAGTCATATTATTATTGTCATTAACTAAATAAAGCGGTTTAATTGCTAGATTAACTATAATTACCATAAGTAAATGCAGGTTAACTGTTAATCCATTCATGAGAGCCACTTCCTTTGGACGTGCTCCTAATTGGACAAGGAAAGTAATGCATATAATACAAGTTTTGCTTTATTAAACGGTGTAATACGGCTGTTAATTCACCCAAATTTATACATACCCACTAATTTCTCTGTGATTTCTAAGCCTGGTAAATCACAGGCAGCTGATGGAAGATCACCCAAGAAATGGCTCATTACTCCGCTATTGATGCAAAAAATTAACCCAAGATTAATATTAGTAATGTTAATATGAGTTTTTGACATACCATAAACAAAGGCTAGTCAGTCATACTATTTTCCCCATGCTTGCAATACTTGATGCATGTCAGTGTCAGCAGATTTTGGCTTCAGACCCAAAGAATTTCCACATAGGTAAATGCAGTCGTCATCTGGCTTTACCAATGTTGGATCAACTGAAATTAAGATGAAAATGTAATTTTTATAACAAAAACTTCGGAATATATATGTACAAACATGCGTTTTTAATTGTCTGAAATTTTGTTCCGTAAAATGAATTTTTGAATATATTAAATTTATAAATAAGTTTTAATTTCACCATTAGAAATTGCATGTGTTTATTTAGCTCTTTTGCAATAGCAACGCTAATAATATAATTACTATCTTCCTTCACACGATAGGCTAGTGAATCCAACCGGAAACGATGATTTCGGAGGATGTGAATATGCGCACCAGCACACGACTGGTTAGGGAGTACTAATTAGTGCATCAATGTAGTATAATTACAGCAATTATGTAGAACTTCTTTTTGAAAAAAATGTTCCTTGTAAATCATATATTTAAATGCCCAATACATATTGTTTTAGATGGACGTTTGATTAGCCATGGGCCACAAACAATCCAGGTTAATGCCCCCATTCACACAAGAAATTACAACGCTAGCTATGACATCAGCAATACTGTTGACTTAAAAATCTCTTGTGTGAACTGGACAAATTGTTACTCTAAGGGCCGGTTGCACCAATAAAGGTTAAGCTAAACCTAAGGTTAACCGTAAGTTAACTAGGAAAAGCATTGCATCAAAGGAAGTTAACAGTTGACCATTGGTTAACTTGAGGAAAACCAATGAGGCTAAACCTGAGGTTAACTCGTGGTTTTATATAACCTCAGGTTAGCTAACCTTTTATTTAACCTTTATTGGTGCAACCGGCCCTAAAAAACGCTTTTTGAAAATTAAACTTTGCCGAAAATGTATACGTATAGCTGCAGCAATTTTTATAAACAACTGTTAATGACGTCAATGAGGTAATATATGCAACGCATGACTTCTACATTTGGCATAAAGACAATTTGTGCAATATTTCTGTTTCACTGTATAAAATAAACTTATTTAGAAGCAGTTGATATCATTTAGTAATTATTTTGCATTTTCATTGGCAAATAGCCATATGACGTTTATGAAATGCTATACTGATGTTATTTGAAACATTGTTTATCACATTCTTCTTGTTAAATTGCATGTTTTATCACTGCAAAATCAAATTGGACTTACTTGTGACTTCGAACAACCCCATCAATAGCAAATAGTTATATTCATGCATACATTTTGAATTGAAATATAGTTTCTTAAACATATATATTAAAGAATTTTAATTGTGGAAACGAAATGTGATGGGAGAATAATCTATTTGTTGCATCTTAATCCAAGGCTTATTACTTACCAAAAGGAATGTTTTCCATTTTAGGGTAAACAAATTTTTCTCTAAATTGTCCGAGTTTGTCTTCTTTATCCATTTCTATGGCAAACTGTTCATCATACACATTCAGTCCTAAATCGTTAGCTTTGTTAATTAAGGCAACTTCAGGACAGTCTTCATCGCAAAATTTGGAAAACTTGGTGGAGAAATTGTCCATTTTCAAATATTACTTGAAGGGTTCAAATAGATCTACGAAAGAAAACTGAAATAGCTATAGTGAACTGATTTTCAAGGCTGTAGGTACAAACAAGTGATACAAGGCATCAAATGCTCTTTGAACCTATAATTCTCAAACCAAAGTCCGTGGCTGTCACTCTATCTGCAATTGCCCAATGAAGACATCGAAAATACTGTAACGTTTCTCTTACACGAGTTGCCACTAGTCATCTGTATGACCTATTTGACAATCAGATCGATTTGCTTATCAAAGAATAAAGAAAAAAGGAATGGTGTTGTCACAGTTCCGAAAATAGATGATTTCCTTCATCCGTTTTGACAATGCATTTTTAAGGTGTTTTGGGCCCGTAGTCTTTTTCGCCCTTTAGTTTTTCTGTTAATACATATAAAGCAGTGGCAGATTTAAGGAAAAAGCCCAAGGCAGCACAAGTTTCAAGGGGCCCATTTCAAAGTATCAATGTTTTAACATTTGGTTCCATTTTTGGTAGACAAACATCTCCAGACGGTCTTAATTATGAAAAATTTGATTGCTGAAAGTCAAATGTGGGTCTTTGTTCAATTAGTTACTCATCCGATTTGCTGTCCCCTCTTCACAGGTCCTTGTGACTTTTAGGGGCCTAGGGTCAATGGACCCATTTGGACGTGCTCAGGTGGCACTTGTCCATTTGCTGCCCTGTTAAATCCGCCATTGATATAAAGTAAGCTACTATATGTGGCAAATTGTATGATATTTTTACTTCCATTGAATCAGTAGCCTATCACAGAAAATTACAAAAATTTCTAAGTTAACTATTTCAAAATTTGAGGAATATTTTCAGCAATTCTTTCTCTAAAAAGTCGGCTTGTTTTTCATCTAATTGTGCAAGGTATAACAAAATATCTGATCCGATAAGTTTTGTTTCTCTATCTTCTACTTCCTCGTGAGATTCAACAAGCAAAGCATGACCTGCATGCGAATACCTATTCCCTAGGGAACAAAAAATTTCAGTCAGTTTTTTATCGTTAAAACTTATACTGCTATTTTACACGCGCGAAATTATAGCCCTCAAAGCATGTGTAAAAACCCTGCTTCTATACTGTCGGTGAATGGATAGAACTTGTCTAACATTATCTCGCCCTGGCCATAAGTTTACAAACAATTCATAAGACACATACAGATACGAAAAATACAGGTAATCTTATGTTTTGCAACGGCTCATTAATTGCATAAAATCGATATATCGACAGACATGTTTAACGATGGCTATACAACAGGGAGATTACAAATGCCATACTGCTTAATCAGTATGGCGTTTCTATGGCAACGTAGTGCACTGGTTTAGAGTTTGTAGTGTACTAATGCAGTGTGCCATATGGTTATCAAATTTGCATTTGTTTTTCGAGCAATGCTAAACTCGAGAGAATGAGTTCGCAAAACTTTTTAAAACTGCAGTTTTGTGTGGATTTTTACCAAATTAACAAGAATATTAATGCTACAGTTCCTGGTTAATAAACTAGTGAGGGTACGGAGAATGTCACATGTTATTTTATTACAAATAATTGTAAATTGTTAATAACGATGAAGGTGATTTTTTTCCCTAGTAACAACTTCAAAATTCCTTCTAAAGAAAGTCGTGCTTTACCGGTAATAACCTTTTCCCTTCTTGGATAAAGAAAAATACTAAGAAAAGGAGGTATGAGCAACAACAAAAGATCAGTGGGCTGATACACTGCACTAGTTTTTGGGAAGAGAGCGACACTTATTCTTTTCCTTTACAAGGTTAGCAGATGGCGCTGCAAACCAAAATTTCCCGCTTTTTTCTGTTTTCTCTATACATTTATCTCATTTTGCATAGTTTTTTTTTTTGTAGTCACAATCATTATTTTATCATTTTTATTAACATTTTGCACGCAACTGTCAAATCAAACAAGTTAAAAGTTTTGCGGATTTTATACATGTACTTAATTCTTTCTATATTCGGATCATGATCTCAGATCGGCTGGATAATATATTTAAAATGGACTTTTGAAATACTATGTAAAATATTCTGCTCATGATGCATGATCTCATGATTCTGTTACCTACACGATTGTAACATAAAAAGGAAACTACCATAAATAATATAATTAAATTTAAGCAGTTTTCCAGTTAATCACTTTAGTTACAAATAATTTCCTTTAAAAAATTTAAATTTGTTAACAAAACAAGGTTTTCCCATTGAAAAGCATTGCCAATCTAATAAAACCCGGCGGCCATTTTCCCTTCGTTAACCAAACTATGAAGTGTCACTACCGGAGACGCTTTTGTTGTGGGAAAATCCGCCTTCTGCTCCGATCCAGACACTGGTTGTGTACGTGGACTTCCCTGAAAAGGTGACGTCATCGTTACGTCGATTAGGCCAATGCGCTTGCGCACTGGAGCAGAAAGGGTCGATAATGCTCTGAGCCGGAATGAGGCAAAAGCCAAAAAGACCGGCTACGACGAAAAGGAAAAACCACTCGCTGCGATTGCATGCGTCTCTGCCGGCTTAAACATTTCACCGATTTTATTCGGAATCGTTATAACAAGTAAAAAAATAAAACACTACTAACAACGAAAACATCAACAGCAGCGATGGTTTGGAATTATCTGAATTTCTGCCTGGCTAGAATCAACCCAAAACGCAGACAAGTAAAAGGAAAAATCGATACTCAGCACGATCCTGAAGCCTTTATCACCCCTCAGGTAATTATTTAAAATATTAAGTCGCCGCATTTTGTCATTGAATTGACATTCGGTTTTTTATCATTTAATTAACAGTTAATTAGATATGCGTGCTTCAAAAATGTGGTCAGAATGCTTATTGTTGTTTTGAGGCAAGTGGTTTATTGCACATTTTTGCTTTTCAAGTCTGTCTTGTACGCTTTTATTTTTGTTATGCACGGCTGTATTGTTTAGTTCTGTTTAAATTTTTTTCTAAAATATAAACAAGGGTATTTTAAAATTGCGTCTGTTATAAATTTGAAGTACATGTCGCGTTTAAAGAATATATTATGCAATGTTATAGCCAATTGCGCTATCGTCCGTTTAGTATTTCTTGTTCCGTACATACTAAAGTTACATTTACACACATCCGTTTGAAGTCCGTTGAATGTCAGAATTAATGGAAAAATGGAACACTGCAATTTGACGGACGTGTGTACGCTTTAACAGAATTCTAATGTAAAGACAATATACGGAAAAAGAAATGAATTTTATTCTCTGGGTGAGCGGAAACTATACTGACATGTGTATAAGTGGAACTTAAGAATTTAATGGTACGTTTTCTTAATCGATTCATGCACGTACGTGACAATGGACGGAAGATAATGCAACCGGTCATCAATTATCGTTATTTTAAGTAAATGTATTTTTTACTCAAAAACCTAGTAGGGGACTAAAAGGTGTTTTCTAGGCTTAACTGTATGGATTTGTTTCAGTTGAGTTGTTTCAGTTGTTCATACAAGTAATCCTTAGATCCACACATGCGCAAGTGTTTTTTTAATTAAATGAACGTTTATGTTCGATAGTATATACTAGGAGCTACCATGCATAGTACTAGTGTTGCCCAAATAATTTATATAAATTGAATAACTTCTCACACGATGAAAGAACTAGTGTCAAACAAAGCTACGGAAAATGAATTGGTTCAGATAACGAACTGATGTCTAGCGTCAAGCTTCTGTTGTTATTGTTGATTAAATGTATATACAACTAAGCATAACGCATGCGCTAACCGTCATGCTGTGCAGCTGAGGTGATTTTTTTTTTTTACGCTGTAGCTACTACACATGGCATAGGGAATCTAAACTAATGTTACGCTACTATAATTTAGTACATACACGATGTAAAAGCATCGTCCCCACATGTTTAAAAAAAAATTAAAGGCTATTTTTATAAATGTTTCCTTTACAAATCCCATGGCCAGTTCCCAACTTTCCCTCAAAATTGTGGCTGAAAGTCATCATGAAGATTTAATTTAAGCAGATATACAATATGTATATACTTTCAATGGATCCTTGACCATCCTGTACCACATTTTGAAAGATTCACTGAAATATTTTGAAAAAATAACTATGTACATGATCATTTTTTCAAAATGGCTCATTTTCTGGGATATTTCAGAAATTTTCAGTGGATTCTTTAAGATGGAACGCCCTGAATATACTGTACGTACTGTACGTACTGTACGTGTAGGTATTTAAAACAGAGCATTTGAGTTTAGATTTTTGTGTGGTTTTAAAAACATGAAAAACACGGAAGCAATTTATAGAGATTTGGTAATTTCTTGAGTATACTATATATATAAGTATAACTAGCCGCAGCAGACAATCATCTTTTTTGAAGCGTTATTTATGACCGTTTTTAATTGCTTTCAAGTCAGTTTTAATCTCCTAAGCCCCATTTTCTAATAAGTCATAGACACTTATTGAAAACTTTTGTTAGAGAAAAATGACCATTTTATTCTATAATTTGGTTCAAGGCTTCATTCGCCAGCCTGATTTAAATAAAAATAACATTGTATTTAACCCCTATTATTAATGTAGGCTTACTTGAATCTAATAATTACCAGCTCAGACTTCAGTATTTAACCTGTCAACTTTTATTACTCAATAATTGCCTTTCAAGCCCAATTGAATTGAAATTAAGCGCTTATGAAATGACATCCGTTTAGTTGGAATTTTTTTAATGTCTTAATTCTGTGTGCTTGTCTTTCGTTTTAGTGGCCGCAAGTGCCTTGGTGGACATTCCTGTTGTTTCGTTGCATTACGACCCTGTATTTCAGCGTATGGCTAATTACAAGCTGGATATTGTTTAAAGATAACAAGAAAGGCAAAGAAAAATGGCTGATATTCCTAACCAATTGGTCCTTCGTTTTCTTGGTTTTACAAAGTTACTGCCTAACCATACCGATTCTAATAAAAACTCACACCAAATGCCTTTTCCCTGCAAATCCGAAGAAAAGAAAAGTGCCTAAGGAGGTACCTGTCCTCGAACTAGAAGATATTCAGGAGGTTATTGAAGCCAACCATGTAACCAATTCGCCTGGGTTGGGTTTTACCTTGAAATTGGCTTGGATAGTGGACAACATTGCATCGCCTATGGCCATTGGAGTGACCATTGCCTATTGGGGATTTTTATATGATCGTAAGTTCAAATGCAGAACTCTCCCTCATAGCTAACTAAACACTGAGCTGGCTGGTTTAAGTGGTTCGATTCCAGACTGGGTCAGCTGTCCTGACTATGCTTTGCCACAGGCCCTCTATGAACTTATATATCCTTGGGCCAACTAAATAACAAAACAGTTGTTTAGGCCAAAAATTCTTTGCAATTTGCTCAAAATTGTGAACATTCAAATGACTGAAAAACAAATCAAAATATTCAAAGATTAGTACTACAATGTTTAAATGCGTCTACGTTTTGCATCCGCTAGCACATGATGGTCATTTATATTGATTTAAAACGAAAAAGCGGATTGATTATACAGTACGTGTCTAGACCAACTGGTCTAGACTCAAGAGGACTGTACACATTCTTGAACAACTAACAAAAAATCTTCGTATAAGATTCGCTGGTAAATGAGGCGAGCTGCAATTAACTAAATTTTAGTTTTTACGATGAAGAGTCTTCACCGAATCTAGTTGCTATATTTTTTGATTGATGTACTTAACTGTCTTTTTTTATTTGATAAAGATGACCAGCCAGTTTCTTCCGTTACCATTCATACGCATGGAATTAACGCCATGTATGTCATCGTTGATCAAGTTTTATGTCGCCGTCCGAGGAAGTTTTTTCACATCTATCAACCTATTGTGTTCGGTTTGATTTACGTTTTCTTTTCGTTTCTGTACTATCGTTTTGGTGGGACCGATCCGAAAGGCAATCATTTTATTTATCCATTTTTAAATTGGGAGAAGCCGTTGGCCACAATTAAATACACGTTCTTATTCGCCATTTTATTGGGAGCACTTTCTTACTTGTTAATTTACGGACTTTATAAGCTGAGATCCTTCGTTCATCAGAAATTTTGTAACCAATCTGCTCCTTTGATCTTGCCTGTTTCTTTCAATAATAATTCTCCTGGCGATCAAGAACTTGTCGAATTCATGCAAGTAAAGGTATAGTTTTGGGATTTATTTTCCCCAAATATACAACTAGCTTTAACGCCAAATAACTTATGCAATACATGTATGGTTGTATACTTTTACACTATCGCGCTTTTAAAGTAATATGCATAATAAATACTGTATGATGATCTGATTGTGATAAAATTACAAAGTATGCACGAGATTTGAGATATTGCATTTTTGCATATACTATAACACTTTAAATTACTATTTATTTCAAAGCTGTAGCAATGAATGTTGCAGAAACGATATCCTTTCCTGCAAATAAATATATATTTCCACAGGAAATGTCTCTTTTAGTCGTCAACAAACTAATGTCTTGGAACAACTTGTTACTGGATAAAGTACAACTGCATTGGATAGTCTTGATGCTAATTGCGAGAAAACTTTGAAAAACTACAGTTGCTTGATGATTAGAGCAAGTGAGTTCAGATATTCCTTCTTACACCCTTTCGTAATTCCATAGTGAAGTCAATTTTTGATAATCCAAAAAAAAAACTGTCACTTTTTCCACCAGTTCAATGATAATTGGTGAATTCACTTATACAATTTCAGAGCTTTATAAATGTTTTAATAATTCTCCGATTTATAATCCCATGCATTTGCAGTTTTTTGAAGTTCTGTTGATTTTTGAAAGACTTGTTTAGATTAGCTTTTTCAGCAACGCCAAAAATAATCTACAGAGTTGTGATACGAGGTTGTAAGTATAGTATTCCACTGAAAGTCGCTGAAACCTGGTAAAGCTACTAATAAATCGAGATAGTGTCTCCAATGAAACCATCAAAGTGTTGCAACTTCCTACATTTGCAGATGTAAATTAATTAAGATACAATTTTTATTTGCAAGTCATGCAATGCTAAAAAAAATGTCGAGAATGCGTGTATAAATGAGAAAATCAAAAGTTTCACTATTTGTCTTTGGCTATTGTCTGTATTTATAAATGTATGGTAATTAATATAGCATCCATGCTGTGCAGTGGTATTGAGTGGGCACTTGCAAAGTATATAGTATACCTTAGAATATTGTTTGATAGGATACATCTTTGAGGGAATTAGGAGATATGTTGTAGGTGAATCGCAAATATTATTTGATCGAGTTTAAGCGCATCAGTGACCGCTATCTGCAACCTTCTCTAAATGTTTACAAAACTGTAGACTAAAACACAAAGGCTGATCCAATGTGACCACTGTCACTATAGCAACTGGCTATAAGGTGAGTAAAATTATTTGTTATATGAGCTTTATCGATATTTCAGTTTGAGTATAGTACGTACGTGGACATGGATGTATGAAAAAGGCATATTTTCAAGTATGAATGTGCAAGAAATTGTACTAGGATCTTTCGTCAGTATTTTGCTATACTTCCTAAAGAATTTACTTCATTCCCCTCTCATCACATAACATCTTCGATCTGTTATTAAGTTATCAATACAATGCATTTGAAATACTGATAGTAAATAAATGGAAAAAAGAGATTTTATTTTGTTGATGCAGTTTTTAATTTTCATATTACAGTAGCTTATAAACATTTTAATATTGCATTTGTATTAACTTTATCCTTTGAGGAATTTGCGTAATGCTTACTGTAAGCTTTATCACGCTAAAAAGCTGAAGCACTATTTCTTTAGAAATACAAATTGTTCAAGATTATTCCAAGACAAATAATCGTAAAAAGTATAAATTATATAATGATAAATCGGCGGAAAAATAAACTTCCATGCTTCAATAACGTGTGTCCTTAATTATTATTTGGCTCCAAACATTTTTTTCTTTATTATCTATAGGTAGCTTCATGGTCTCTCAATATATAGATAGACCATGGTAGCTTTAATGCTAAATAATCTGTATAGCAGCTAAATATAATTGGAATATTTTTCATTTTCCCCTATTTATTTTTTAAATAATTACACATGCTCATACAATAGGGGTGGTCACGCAATTAATTCTAGCCGATTAAAAACCCAATCGGCCGAAATGTTCGAATTGACAGGGGCACATTTCAAATGATTGTATGCAAATTCGGTTTTTCATAGGTTCAAATTAATTGCTTATGTAATCACCCCTACTGTATTACAAAATATGTTAAATTAATTTCCTGTTTACTAAAGCCGCGTCTCCACCAAGACGTACTTGTACGTATGCATATATACGTTTTTTACAAACATATGCAAAAAAGTTTGACCTCCGGGTTTGTTTCAGCCGCCATTTTGAAAATATATGTAAATATCAAAATTATCGAAATATCAAAACAAGACAGTTAATAGGTGTAAAATTTTGATATTTACATATTTACAAAATGGCGGCTGAAACAAACCCGGAAGGCAAACGTTTTTGCATATGTTTGCAAATACGTGTATATACATACATGTACGTCTTGGTGGAGACCCGGCTTTATGTAATAGGCAGAAATTTAGAATTCTTTAACTTCCAAAGGAATAAGGAAAAATAACTGAATTTTCAGTACCACTAACAGTTTAAATATGTGCAGCTGACATCAAAAGTTAATATCTAAATCACTACAAGTAATAAGCAAGGATTATTTTAAAAGTATCCAAGTAATGATATTGGAATGATGCCATGTTGAACTGAACTGAACTGAAATTACCTACTGTTCCAACATAAGTTTGCCCTACCGACCGCTAGGTGATGCTAGTAAGCGCCACACGTTAGTTCGTCTTTCCATTGGTTTTTCAGACGCGCTTTCATTTAACAGAGTAAAGTTCTTCTGTTTGGGTGTTTCCTATAAAGGGCGCGCCTGGACAAGTATTTTTTTTTACCTTAGTATATCTAGCGTGGATATTCAGTTGTGAAAAGACGGAATAATTGTTTGTTTTGCCGACGGATGGATAGTTTCTCCTTGTTCATCGACGTTTGGTCACTTTTCAACGGAACTTTGCTATATCGATTCAAGCGTGGCTCGTGTTTTTCTTTGCCAACTTGCGAAATTTGACGAGATGGAATTAGGCGTTTATTGACAGTTATTTCGTCGCAATTCCCTCATTACCAAAGACTAGCGTCGTCCGATGAAATACCTTTAATTTTCAGATTTAACTGTCCAAAAGTATATTTAAATTTCGCGTTTCATGGACTTTTTGACAAGTGGCTTTATTGCTGCAGTTTGTGCGGTCAAGTCTTAAACAGTTCCTGCAGTCTTCGGGACAACGGCCATCTGATAATTAGGTAACTTAACACTTTTTTATTTTTTATTATTCCAATATTAATCTAATTCTGCAATACTTTGTGCATGTAGCTACTATTATATTGTAAAAGTATATTCGTGTATTTGTTTGTTATTACGAATGAAAAGGAAATGTTTATTCCCCCAATTTATTGTATTTATAAACATTTTATTGAGTAGTATACAGAAATTAATTATTAAAGTTTAGTTTTGGAATTTATTATCACTTGTGTAAATTCTTGATTAAGGGGTACCCATTATGGAATCTTGCGTATATGCTTAAAAAAAGTGTTAAATGGTTCCATTTTCGATTCTTATACTTTATATTTCACACACTTTAGAAATTTGAGAAGCAAAATGCATGGCATTAAACAAACATTTTTTTTTTTTGTGGAAAATTTGTTTATCTCGCATCAAGCTTTGAAAAGTTACATAATATGCAAATTCTTCGAAAATTCTTCGAGGATTCCGTATTTTAAGCTTTAACTTGTGAATCAAGTAAAGCTTCTCATAAAATTGCTTTTCCTTAAATCATCGATTGATATTACCGGTTTACGGTTCATACCCATTACATCTATTTGCTCTTTTCCATGGTAATTATGCTTAATTATAGTCCCTTTAGTCCCTCATAGTCCCTTTCCAACTTGAAAATGGCAACCACAGAATTTTAGGTTTAAAATAAACGTGCCGTTTCACAATTTTGTATCATATACCATTTTACATTGTTTAGTTAAGAATTTTGAAAGTGAAATTTTTTATGTTCAAATGATTGCATGTTAATCAACCGGACAATAACTTTTTTAACAAGCAGACACGTGATCGACGATTTTATATACAT
>JAQGBW010002489.1:0-19670 GCA_034698625.1 Julus scanicus
TTGCGAACATGTGTGAAAAACCTCCGTTTTTTCCCCACATTTCGATGTTTCTTGATGTTTCGTAGCGATCGCTCGAGAGGCGGCCCGGATCAAAGGAAAGAAAAAATGTTTCTTAAATGTTTTGTGACGTAGTTGATGACGAAGAGCATTGAACCATGGGGTTTTCATTTTGAAATATGCCAAACTCCGCCTTGTTTCTCGAAATGTGTCATAGGTGCGTACACTCGTGTTTTTTGTGTATGTTTGATGTTCATATATGTTTGTTTCTTTTGGTCGATACTTAGATTTACGCTTTACAGAAAGTTCTCCTTAATATGTTATTCGTTTAAGTTTCAAAATAACTTTCGTGTACAAATCTGTAAAAAAGTCAAACGCAACAAGAATTTGTAATAGGAAATACGTCAGATTAAAAAGGTCGAATTACCAAGTGAAATTTATTTATCGTTATTCTTGCATGAATTTCCTTACTTTCTGGTTGTAAGAGAGGGTGAGATTGCCTCCATTGTCGCGTCTCAGCCGCTTGGGTTTTTAATTTGTCATTCTGCCTAGGTGTCACGTGCAATTGTCCCTATGGGACCATTAAGATGAGAATATTTATACAGCACGATGGAGATGTGGCTTCTGTATCGAAATTTATGGACGCTACATGTTCCCAAATTGAATCTGCATTCGTAGAAACAGTCAAGTGCGAAAAGGGATCTGATCTCCGCGTGAAAAATCCAATGAAATATACTTTCTAAAAGTGTTTTTCACTGACTAATGTTTTGAATGCTCGACTGCATAAATAACTGTGGTAATCGGTGAGGGGGGAGGAGTGGTTTTTTTTCTTCTTCTTAGAAATGTGGCAATCACTTATGGCACTGGAACTATATGCGATTGCCTGCTTATACAAGACTAACATTCGTTGGCAGAGTTAAGTCATGAAATATAATGCTTGACTCAAGTCTTCATAATTATGTCACAAAATGGATGAGTAGGTCGAAAAACGTGTACTATCCTAGACAGATCACGACTAGATCATCTTTTTCTTCAAAATTCGCAGTATGGTGCTCATAAACCTTTTGAATTTTTGACGCCCTGCCAGAGAACAAATGTTTTTTCTTGGAATTGGGGGGAGAAGTAGTGCAACTTCATACTTTTAACACTAGTTCCAAAATCTACATCACATGTAGTTGTACTGTAGGAAGTTAGTCAGTGTGATTTGAAGTACTAAAACGCAAATCACATGGCTTAATTTGATTCTTTTTCTAGCTTCCGGTGCAGATTTTTAAATATTTGGAGAATTGTATATTTAGCTTCAAAAGCAATTATTTCCACAAGGTGGCCCCATTACTTATCGCTCTCCTATAAATTAAATCAAAGTCCTGCATATGTACAGCACATTTTATTCATATATAACAATTGGTATTGAATTATTAAAGAAAATGATGTCGTTTTGTGCATTTTAGTTATTTGTTTATTTCACACACAAAAAAAATGACCAACACGCATAGAAGCTTTTCGTAGTGCATAGTTGTCGTACAATTTATAGGCGAGCAATAGAAATTGTCGAAAACGTTTGTTTGCCTAACGAGCAACCTATTGAATCTGTGGGAACCAACGACTGTAAACGCCGCATAAAAGCGAATAAAAACGCCACAAGTAGGTTTTACGTCCAAATGAAACTGAAATATTTATCAAGTGAAAGTTTTCGGTTCAAAGAAGTTGACTATTAACGACGAAAAACATTGGAAGTAAGCTTATAAAAAATCCACTTTAGCACTGCTTTAAAAATCAACCTTACATTTAAATATACCTCTTACGAATTTAATACGGAGGCCACCTAAGAGGCTATTCAAAAAAGACGTTCCCAAAATTTCTTCAAACATTGACCCCCTACCCCCTTGTCCACACGGTGTCCATTCATGCAGAAATCAACAGGTATCCATTAATTTATTGCACTGTTTTTCAATTAACCCACTGGATCGAATTAATTTGAGCACGATGACATTATAAAGCACATTTTTTAAAATTTGAACACCTTTTTGGAACAATGTCTACAGTTACTTTCATGCAACTTCTGAGTTTGGAGTTAGGAACCAAGATTTGTGCAGACATTCATTTTCCTTTTGTTTAGAACATACGTTTCATTAATTTCTTAGTATTGCCTCCATTATTCTGCACTAGACAACTTAGTGGGCGTCCAATTTAAGCATGTTATTTAGGCAAGGATTATAAATCTTCTTTCATGAATGAGACCACATACAGTAAGTGGTCACCGTGGAAAATGGTGCATGGAATAAACGATGAAAAGAATGCACATCTAGCCAAACTCCCGCAATATTTAGGTAAATTCCTTTTGAGTTTTGGGGAGGGTTTAATGCCTAGATTTATACAACTTTGAATGTCGTCGTTGGTGAGCAATTCAAGCTAAAGAATGGTAAACAGCAATTTTATATGAATATGGTATACGGTGGTATTTACGGTATGCAATGAAAAATAGACTTGTATAGTAGCTTGCGTTTCACCATATATAGTACATGTAGAAAATCGAACATTTTTTAGGGGTTTTGTTTTATGAATAATAATAAGGCTGAACTGACTCCAAATTCAAATTGGATCTCTCAATGCTCTACCAAAACTCTTTCAACGTCCCCAATTTTCCGCAAAGTCATTTTCTTGCAGGCATATGCTAATTCCGTGAAGAGTAATTGGCGAAATTACGGGCGTTTAATTTATTTTATTGTATGATGCGGTTTCACAGCAACGGCACCAGAGGTTGAAGATTACGTTGTCATCCGCAGAAGATATTTTCAGCCTTTTAGCAACTGCGAGATATCCTTGCAGATGAAATACACAAAGTGCATGAACTTTTTTCAGCACGTCATAGTCAAAATATAGCAAGGCACTTCGCCCGTTATTCTCCTATATATTTCCAGGCTAGATTTTTACTTTTGGTCGCCGAGTATTATGCAGCTGTCCATTAATGTCAATGGCGTCATTGCCAATAAACAAGACTTATACTGCCTTGATTATTGCGCAGCAGGCTGAAGACCTTCATAAAATAAAAGGGGTAAAAAAGCGCCATCTTGACTTCCATGCTGAAAGTCATGGTGACTGCATTTCGAAATTTATGCATGTTAGCAAACAAACTCTTAATTAAATGACTAAATGCGATATTTAGTGGAAAACAACGTGGGCACACTGGTCCAACCCTCATTTTCCTGACGTTTAAACCAAAATACCTTTTCCAACATGGTAAAAAGGATATTTATAGATTTCCATTATCAAAGTTTTTAAACATTCAAATTTATGAAGTACGTTGTCACATATACTACAAAAGGCGTTTCATAAGATTTCATAGACTGTAGTTTAATCTAAGCTGCTGTTTGGGCATTCTAAGAAATATGACCATGATTTGTAGATTTTAGTTATTCAGAATTCTGAATTGTTAACTACCAGATGTTTATGAAGTTCGTAGTATTATATACAGCAATGGGAGTTTCATTTGATTGTATAGCCTGTATAGTTTTAAAAAAGCCTGTTGTCAAGGCATTCTAACAAGAATATATTCTTAAAGATTACTTCGAATTAATAATCAAGCTCACTTCCCATGACTGATTAAATGATAGGTATAGCATCCCATTGAGAGTGTTAAACATGTCTAAAAAGAATCAAACATGAAAATTAGAAATGTTTCAGTTCCCCAGATTGGTTGTTTTTTTAACAACGATAACACATTTCTAAATCATTAAACGCAACAAACATAGGCATTAAAACAGTGGATAAGGTCATAAAGCTTGCTATGCCATCATAAAACACAATACTAACATCCTTTCATGTGATGGGTTCTGAGAATCAAAAACTGCGTTTTCTCAAAACCGTGTGCCATCTTTGCACGAGAAATATTGATTATCTGTCAAAAGTAATCGTTACTTGAACTGGCAGATAATCGTAAAAGTGCACTTCCCCATATAACTACTGGTCTGGTAACGATAAAAGCTTATTTTCAATAAATTACAAATCTACAATTTTACCAAACCAATATTCAGTGTTGGCATAAACACATGCAACACGTTATACGAGTACAAATTACTAAAAATACAAATTGCTAAACAAAGAACCGTTGGCCATTTTAAGTTCAAAGCTCGATTTGAATATGTTCCGTATCAGCTCGATTTGAACATACATATTCTGTATAAACTTCATTTGATCATAATTCCGTATAAACTCCATTTTAACATTCTGTAAAAGCTCCATTTGAACATATTCTGCATAAGCTCTATTTCAACATATTCTGCATAAGCTACATTTCAACATATTCTGCATAAGCTCTATTTCAACATATTCTGTATCAGCTCCATTTGAACATATTCTGTATCAGCTCCATTTCAACATATTCTGTATAAGCTCAATTTGAGCCGAGACCAGTTATAACGCCAATAACAAAAAAATCTATAGTATGGTCATTGACTGGAACTGCGTTCATCAAAGATTTATATACAAGATTGTATATGGATATTTTTTGCTGAAAGATTAAAGGGCAGATCTGACAAACGTAGAGTAGGCATAAAATCTGTTCTCTTAACCGACATTTATGGAGAGATTCTAACCTAAGTCCTAGACAGTAAACAAAATAAATTAAGATCTAGAACAGTGTTGATGGTGTAACTTATCTTCTGGCTACTAAACTTGGCAATATCTCTTTCCTTCGGGATACTGATATGGAACACCTGTTAGAAAACTTGCGCTAATTTTAGGTTCAGAATTTATATACCAAAAAACAACATCTAACCCTTGTTATTAGCCAGTATCCATGACAACGGAAGACATACAATAAAGCATCGTTCATTTAAGAGCCAGTAATTAATCTTAGAGGTTGTTTTATAATAGGTGGATTTTTATGCAAAAATAACTTCTTGGCATCGAGAATCATTAAAGCTTTATTGTTTTCATCCCAACTACGTTTAACGTCAAAACGTTGACTCTTTGAGCAGTATCTTAAAGGTCAAACTTCAGAAAATGGCTTATGTATACAAACCTAGAGTATTTAACCGCTTTATATCTTGCGTTTCGTATATAAAACACGGTAATATAGAAGCAATAAAAACAGTATTCCAAGAACTTAGGCAATTCGGGGTTATTTTTGTTGAGCAAGTAATGTTGTAGAAGTGGCCATCCAAGAAAAAAGACGAAGAAAACTTAAGCATCAAATAAGCAAATTTTCAATTGAAAATAAAATAATAACAAACGAGTCTATTAACGTTTATTCAGCAATGAAAACTACAGGTGAATAAATATATCCTGCTTTGTCTATACTTGCTTCATTCAAATTGTACGTAGTCATCGTTTCATCATTATTTTTTTTTGATATTCGTGTATTATTTTTAAATAAAATTGTATCACAGATTTGTGCGTATGTAAAACATCTTAAATTATATTACCCATGGTGACTAATCTGTATAATTAATTGAGATTCATTTGTGTGAACACTCCATAACTATTTATACAACCTGGCAGAAAATTATTCGATTTTTTGCATTTCTAAAACAGAAAAATCGCATTTTTACTGCCAAAAAATGTATTCTTACCTAAGAAAATCGCACAATTAATGCAGAAAAATCGCGAATTTACATTAGAAATCGCACTTTTAATTTAAAAAGTGCAGAAAAATTGTACTTTTAATGCTACAAATATTCCATTTCTATAGCAGAAAAATCCCACTTTTAATGCAAAATTCGCATTATGCATTACAAATTTATTGCAAATTTATATTTTGCCGATTCGGTTTCAAATTTTTACAATTCTTTGCATTTTAGAGGGGAGGAGGGGGGAGAACTATCCCCAAGACCCCCCTCTATATATATACCGCATTGTATCAGATGAATATAGTCATAATACATAGTTATTGTACATGTTAAAATAAAGCAAAAAAAAAAATGCAAGTTCCTTTTCCATCTCATATATCGTTTAAATATATTATTTCATAATTAGATGCTGGTTCTGATCATCTCCAAATGTATAGTTGTATACTTTTTTTAAAGGAAATGTGCATCTACCATTTAATAAAATGAATACGAAAAGTTATAATAATAGCAGACGTAAAATATTAGTCATCCGAATTAATTGGTTTCAAAGAGCATTGAGACACTCATTATTTTGAACACTTCAAAATGATGTTAGCTCGCCTGGGACATGTTCAATTTTTTTTTCAAGCACGAAGACTGAGTATACAATCTGTCTAAAAATAAGATGACTGTTATGCTGCTAAGAGACTGGCATTTATGTTTTTTCAAATGGAATATTATTATATTTACTCCAAAACGAATATCAAAATCTCCCCAAGCTGCTATTTCCAGTCAGCATATAGTGATAGACATCTAATATCAATGCTTCCAAACGTATAGCAAAATTCTTCTCCAATGAAAAACGTGCTTTTATTAACTTGCTCTTAAGCACACGAAGAAAAAAGTACATTTTTTTCAAAGATACCAATAAAGAACTGCTTCCAATTGCTTTTGGAATAAGTAATGAATTCTGAAACACGGAACGCGCATTATTGTTTGGCAAACTAAAAAAAAAATACATGAATGCGAGTAATATTAGGTTTTCTAAGGAAAAGACAGCAAACACATGCACGTAGGAACACGAAAAGTTAAATTAATTACAGTAGAGGCATGTGATCTGACATGCAAACTGCGAGTGCACATTGTGACGTAGATTCTATCATTTATCAAACATGTGTGCTTGCTTTGGGTATATTACATAAACACGTTCATATATTATTGAGAGACTACCTTTTAAATTAATAGGACTTGGCAATAGGGAAATTAACGTAGTGGATGTTCAATTCAAAGTAGGATGTCAAAAAAAAAGTACCAACATCTCAATTATTTATTATCATTACGCTTATTTAAAGTTTGGTAAAAGTTTTTTTCCAAACTACATTGTGAGTCATAAAAACGTAAAACCCAATAAAAAAATCACAACTTCGTGAAAAATGCTTAGATTTAAATGAAATTTGGCACTTTAATAGAAAAATAGTGTAAGAACAAAAATGTATTATAAAATATGCCAAAAATGCTCTCCTGTGTTACACAAGCCCGGAGTCTAACACGCCATTCTTTGATTGACGAATCGATATGCCAGTCTAGTTCAATCCAAGTTTTCTTAATTCGTAGTTTCAAGTCTTCGGTTTTATTAATCTTCGATTTGTAAACCTTTTCCTGGAGAACTCCCCAAATTTTACAGTCCAGTGGATTCAAGTCCGGACTGTTTGGTCACTTTGGTGGCCAGTAGTTAAGTTCGATGAACTGACGTTTCCCCGTTGCATCAGTTCAATGAAAAAATCTGAGATTTGTCGCATGTCCGGAACAAGTTTTTTGTTCCTACACTATTTTTTATGCAAGTGCCAAATTTTATTTAAATCAAAGCAATTTTCACGAAGTTGTGATTTTTTTTATTGGGTTCTACTTTTTTATGACTCACAGTATATAAGTTTCGTATTCCTTTAAACACGTCTGTTTTAACTTCAAGTGGTTAATTTACTATTCAATAAAGCGAATTTATTACGTTAGCACGACGTTTGGGCTCATATGGTTATAATCATGGTGCCCAAATTCACAGCCGGTCCAGGGACCCACAAAAAGGTAAATTAATAATCAGTGAGACTCACCATTGTCCATGAGGATAGACAAAGCAAGGAATTCACACCTAAAATTACCAACAGTTTTGCATATGAAACAACTTTAGGTCACTTTTTAAGATCATTATGTTATTAGGTCTTTGCTTATATTTATACGAAATAGTCGATATAATTTTGTCAAATACAGATTATTTTTTTAAACATGCGACAAACGTACGGCAATTAACAGCTAGCTTCATAATTCAAACATATACATATCTGGTCTGGAATTCATAAGCCCACCAATCCACTCTGGAGTTATGAGACACGTGATAACCTTTTGACACCACATATTTCAATATCTCGGCATATTACAGGCACTAAATAAAGAAACATCGATTTCTTTGTAAAACATTACAAGGACATGTCTTCATAACGGCGCTAAACTCCATTATCTTTCAACACAGAAATAGCAACTAAAAGTAGTTTGTCGTTTAAGACGTCATAATATGGAGAATTTGAGATTTTTGTTTTTTTATACGGGATTTTTCTGATTAACAGAACTTTCAAGTACATTTTCCGACTGTCACTGATTCCAATTTTCTTCAACTTTGCATATTCTCTGAATAATTTATGCCTCGTTATCAACCCGAAATCAATACTTAAACTATTATAGTCTGGCTTTCCTCGCACAAAAGTGTAAAAATATCCTCTTATACAAAGATTGTCTCAATTTTCAAACATGTTAGAGTGAAACAGTGTATCACAAGAACTTTTAGGGTTTCCAGTAATGGATTCACCGCCTATGAATGCCAAACTTTAATCAGACAAATTGCTTTGTTACGTCAACATTTGAAAGCATTATACAGAAATTTCCATAAATTTCAAGTATGCGATATGATCATAATCTCCTTTTAGATACTTTGAATGCTTCTGTTTTTCTGGCGAAACTTCAAACGAATATTAAAATTACATTGACATATTAGAATAAAGATATTTTTAGTGTGGGAGCTAGAGCAGGGGTGTGATATAGTCCCCCGTTGGTAATCATCACTTCCCACATGTCTGCCAAATGCATCTGCAAATAGGCTCTTGCTAGTCTTAACTCCTAATTTCGCAACATTAAACCTTAAATTCCATTAACTTGTTTATATAATTTCCACTTAAATTTCACGTAATGCGTCTATTGCAGCGAGAGAACCCCCTACAGTCTTTTCAAAGTAGCAAAATGAATTGCTTTTAACCGTTTGGAAAATGAATCAATAAACATATCATAAATCTTTTAAAAAATGGCTTTTTACGATAATAATGACTCGCATATGGCATTTCTGCTTTATTTAGCAACGCGTTTAGACTGCGGTAACCTTAGTTACACTTTTTGTTATCAGATTTCATAATAGATGTTGCATTTTGGAAATCAGTTTATGTTAAGAAAAATAACAAATGAACGGTTGAGTAAATTTTGTTTATATTTACCCCTGGTTAGTTAAGCTTTTAATGTACATTTTGCGTTTCACTAAGTAATATAGTCAATAAGGGGCCATCCAAAAAGGAGGTCCTCAAAAAGAGGTTGGGTGGGTGGGAAGGTCTGCAGGCATCTGGTCACGGGGAGGGAAGGGGTAGCCATTGTGGACATCCACTAATGATGGCCTTTTTCGGTTATTGGATTTTCTGTTTAATTAAGAGAAAATGGACACCAGAAGAAATGTGTCCCCAGTCCCAAACGTACTTGAATTTTTAAAATCTTGGAAAAGTCGGGAATTATACCTAACTTTGTAGATAAACATCAATTTTATGCTGGAATTTCCCTTCGAGGTCAGAAAATTTACGTTTTAGAAAAATCTGGAAAATGTCATGGAATTGTAAACAAATAGTGCTGGAAATTTATAGGATGAACCAAAAAATTTTCTAGAAACCCTATTTAAAAAAAAAAAAAAAAAAAAAAAAATTAAAGACGTCTATGAGGGGGCTGGGCTAAAATGGACATCATGTGAACAGGGGGTAGGGAGAGAGGGAGAGATTTTTGAAAGAATTTCGGGGACGTTCTTTTGGAATAGCCTCTAAACAGTATTTTTTCCCAAAATACAAATTTGAATAAACCGATTAAAAATACAGCATCTACTAAGTTTAACATTATTATAAAGTACGCAGAAAACGAATTTAGTCTTAAAACCTTAATTCCATTCAATACGTATAAATCGACAGTATATGGTGTACAATAAGGGTTATATCCCACCTCTTAGATGTTGATAATTGCATTTGGATTATTAGTGGCATACATTTCTGCTAGAATTTAAGTGCAAGTTCGTGTAAGTAAATGCAAAACTAATAACATCAAAGTTATAGGCTGCTTCAAACACCGTATAAATTGAATAGATTACCAAATACGTTCATATTGCTTTTGAAACGTTGATCGTAACAAAGTAAATTAACGTTGATTATCAGCGTTAACAACTCTATAATGAATCATTACTTGATTAAATTTTGGATGAGATATGTTACCATTTGTTTTGTTGTAATCCTTGAACCGCTTTGCTCAAGAATAATTGTTATCTGATACAAGGAAGGATCCATTTAAAAAGAACGTGCCCGAAATTCCTTCACAAATATTAGACACATCATCCCAGACCCCCTTCCCCCTCATCCTCTCATAGACATCCTTTTTTTAAAGTAGGGTTTCCAGCCCATTTTTGGAAAATAAGCAAGCATATTTCAATGCCCATTCTATAAATTGCAAGCACCCCTCTTGCTACCAATTCCTAAATTCCAAGATATTTTTCCAGATTTTTCTGATTAACGGAAATTCTCTAACCTCGAAGGGAAATTCAAGCATAAAACTGGTGTTTAACACAAATTTTCAATGTAATTCCCGACCTTTCCGGTAGTTTTTTTTTAGTATAATTCCTGACTTTTCTGGGATTTTAAAAATGCAAGTTCATTTTGGAGTAGGGGCAAATTTCTTCTGGAGTCTCTCCCATCTTTCACGGACATTTCAAACTCGCAGACATTGTAGACTTCCTTTTTGAATGGCCCCTTAAGTATTGGGCATGGTGAAGACACCATGTAAAATATTCAGCTGTAACTTTTTACCATGCAAACTTTTCTATGTTAAAGCCGCTCTTAAAATGCAACTGTCAAGCGTTTTTATATCCTTCGCACCACTCTAGGCCTCTAAAATTTCTAATAAAAACTACACCATTTCCAGCCAATATTAAACGAAAAGCGTCTACACTTTTCCTTATGCAAAAAAACCGGTAACAGTATAGGTATTGCGAGTATTATAATGTACATTAAGGAGTATCTCTAGCAATAATGCAACTTCTAGCACACAATATATTCAGAAATTCGCTGACATTTTAAGAGCTCCTGCTGATATGGCATCTGCTCGCAAGAGCTGAACTTTGATAAAATTGATCCAGAATCGAATACTATTCGACGTCGATAAAGCAAAAGCGTTATTCTTAGCTGAGATGGTTGTCTTTTATACGAAATCATTCCCAAATAAAAATCTTACATCATACTAATTTGGGTCAAGAAAAAAATCTATATCAAAACTTTCGTGACTGCATGCATGTTACGGCATAGATGTTTGTTTACGTTTGCAAATGACATGTCTTAGCAAATTATTTTTTCTGGTTCAGTACACAGTGATATCGATACCAGGGTAACTATACATTATGATTAAAACACTTTGTGAATCAAGAGTTCCAATACCAAAACTATATGTGTGGACATGAATGGTATTGTAGCCCATATGTGGGCTATTCTTAATTTCCTGTTTCCATCTATGGATTATCATAAGCTAAGTGTGTTATACATAGAGTAGGAGCCAATACATGGCCATTACAAGGAGATGGTCCATACATGGGCATATATACTTGTTGTATATAGGCAAATTTTAGCTTTTATGGTCATACACGCTCTTAAATGCCCATATATAGCCCTAAGTCGTATTTAAGCCAATAATTGGTCATGCACTGTAGTATATAGCTATGTATGCAACCTATTTATCTCTTAAAATGGCCATATATGTCGTGTGTAGCCCCTTAAATGGCCATATATGTGTGTAGCCCCTTTAATGGCCATATATATGTGTGTAGACCTTTAAATAACCATATTAAGTATTTTATCAGCAATATATTGGCCATTCTTAGACATTAGTTTCCATCCATAAATCACATAAGCCAGGAATGGTGTACATTATAGTAGAAGCCCATACACGGCATACAAATATAAAATTAAGCAAATATGCCATACACGGACGTATACCACATATCAATAGCCATATAAGTCATGTATGTCCATATATATGTTTTCCAATCGAGTAAAACATGAAACTTTTTTTGTACTGTATAAAAGCATTAAAAAAGATATTCAGTCCCAATGAGGCATACTGTATCTGCAATTGTGTCCTGGCCTTGTCAAGTACATATATAAGGATACCATGCAGAAAATCATAACTATTAACGATATTATTCATGCAATAAAAAGCCCTCATTGCATGGAAATTACCATTAGTTTCCCCAAAAGACTTTCAGGTTGGCGCATTGCATGATGCACTGCAAAACCGGTACCTTTCTCATTGGTCGAAAAGTGCTTCACGAAATGCTGAATGCAGAAATGAATTAAAACAGGGTTCCAGGTATATATACTCGTAGTAAAATAAAAGCTATTGGTCAGTAGTTTTTTGTTTTATTTCAGATTGCGTTTGACTAATCTCATTAAAAGAGAAAAATCTAGGTAGGCCTAGCTCGATGCAGTTGGAACAACACTATATATACGCTCCTTGGCAACTGATCTTGCCTTTGACGTCATAAGCAGTTGTTAGGGCGAGATCGTCCAGGGCATCGGGGTTTTTGGATTTAGATACAAGCATACGCCTCTTCATTTCGGCAAATATGTACCAGGAAAACCCGATGAAAAATATATCAAATAAATAAAAAAGAGGGCTCAAGACACCATGTTGGAAAAGTAGAAATTTTAGGCAGTGGGACAATGCAGTGCCTGGGTCTTTAAAAACAAGAGGCATCTTTACAAGAGCATTTCTGCTTTTTTTATTCAGGAAAGGTTTGGAGATTAACATAAATCCATATTACACAATCTCCGTTTAGAATCGGTCCATTTTACTGTTGCAAAATGCACACTTTCTCTCTTTACATGCATGCGACTGTAAAGAAAATATTTTGATAATGCTACAATCGCAGCAGCACTCTTTAGATGCTGCTTGCTAAAATAAACAAAAATGCCGCAGTTGTGTCTCTGCCATATTATAGTCTGTTGCTAGAAAAACAAGCAACCACCTTTGGTATTCTTAGCCAGGCAATGCAATGCTTGTGTCATCTACTATATTCTGCAAGTCTACCTCATCATGTAAATAGGTGCATCCGTAATATTGCGAGGCCTCTCAACAAACCTTTGTTTCTGCGCTTGTTTTGAAACAGTTATGTATATTACAGGTTTTACGATTTTGCTGCATAAAAAAAACTAGTGCAATTTAAAATTTGAGCTCAAGTTCATTCGTATGTTCAGTGTGTATCAAAATGTCAATTTTATGAAGCGAGAACAAGCCATCAGTGATAACAGACTTTCAAGGAACTTGTGTGATATGGCAAAATTAGACCTAGGTGGATCAAGCTTGGATATGTCATATTTCGCATTCGAATGAGGATAGACACTTAGGCAGCCATAGATTGCCCATTTTTATCTTTTGGCCATATTTGGTTTATATATGGATCATATGCAGTTAATATTTATCACTTGAATGGTTCATGGGATCATTCAGTGGTAAATAATAAACCATACATTGCTGTATATGCAAAGTATATCCTATACAGTACATGCATATTAGCCACATAAGCCAGGAATAGGGTACATCTGCAGGTTTCGGTTTGTGAGCCCAAAAATCTTAGTTACAGCGCTCTATTCAAAATTTAAAAAAAATACTTTCCCTGATATGAAAAAGACTAAGGTGCTCCACAATAAGAAAGAGTACTTTTACTGAGCATATTTGTTTATCTTTAACAAACCGTCCTTTTGAAATTCCATGTTTTTTTTTTCTAATGTCCTTCCTTTGTATGGGAATTTTTTATGTTTTCACATTGGACGTCACCTTCCATACTTCACATCTTATCCTAAAAAAACAGTCACTGGATATCGATAAGCCTATTCATGTACGATATAATAATGATCAACTGAAGGAATTTTCAATTTCAATTCGTTGCAGTAGCTTCCTCCGGAAAAACATGATAAAAAAGGCATTTTTTTTCACTTCCTGTTGATTTATCTCCTAGCAATACAATACAATACTGTCCGGTCCTTCCCCGCCTTCACACACTACCTAGATCTATAATGGAGAAGCGAATTCACTCGTAGAACACTGGCCATAAAACGTTGGAAATAAACCGAAGATGTCTTTCTATTTCGCCAACAATACGATACTGATAGGTAGAGTGAACTGGGCCTGAAATTTATATATCGATTAAGGGCACAGTGTTGGAAAGTAATTCAGTTTTTTTTTATGAAAACCGCAAATGACGACGAGTAATCGAATGATGCACTACATAAAGTCCTGGGAAACGACATTGTCAGAAAGGTTTCCTTGCATTTTCCAAACTGTTGCAAGAACTTGCAGGTGAAATCAGCCGTGTTTTTTTGGAAATCTGTCCTGATGTTGCGCATAATAAATATTTATTGGTCTCCAGATTGAGCCCCCCTCACTAAACTTTCCCAGCATCTGCAGTAAACCATTAAAAGCAGCAACCCCAAAGACCGGACGGAAGACTGATGGAATAGTAACCGTGTTGTAACAACAAATGTTAAAAGCAACGCCAGAAAAGCCTGATGAAAAATTCATAAGCGCTTTATATTAGGCATGGCAGTAATTAAATGAAGGATATACGATATTGCGTCGTGCAACTTTATAGGGCTTGCTGAGTGTAGCATACCCAAAGTCCAATAAAGATATGCTTACTGGGGAGGTCGGTGTCGCCCCCTTGTATCTTAATATCCCCAACATGTCTGAACAATGCGAATTATGGGCACTTTCCGAGAAAAACGTTTGGATTGCTGCCATGAATTACTTCTTTTTAGTTATTTATCTTGTCCTGTATTAAACCTTTAGCTTTTTTAACTTTTACATCGAATATTATACTTTTTTATGATTTTAATGTTAACAAGCATGCCATCAAGTTTATTGATAGACTCGCATTGCTACATCGTTAGACAAATTAAATATGTTTCATGCTACATTTGCCTATGATTTGTAACAGGTCCAAACCTGGTGGAAAAGCTTTAAGACGATATATGGGCTGTATGTCGTCCGATTAATATTACCATAGCAATATATATTAGCCCTTGATGGGCCCTATTCGAGTATAAGCAAACATAGTTATGTATTGGCCATAAATAGGCTAATTTAGCCATATATGAGCCATAGGCTAATATAGCCATGTATTGTCCATATGTGGCTCTTAATCAGCCGTGTTTGACCTTTCATGGGGCATATTTGACCAAGTATGGGCCATATTAAGTTCAAGCCATGTACAATTGTACATAAGCAATTTCTTGCAAATGATGGCCATATAAACATCCTTGGACCTTAATTAGATGCAGATCATCTAGTATACAAGGGACTTAATTTGGTACTGATGAAGCATATATGCATCACAAAATTCCAATTATGAATCATGGTTAGATATATGACTGAATAATTGTATATTTGGTAGAGTATGGCCATACTTGGGGAAATATAGGGTGAAACTTTCTGGTCTCACCATATTTGGAATTAACCACGCGTGTATTTGTTTTTTTCCACTAGGGTATACAGTGTCAAGTTTTAGTTTTAGTTTTTTTTAACGCGGTGCATAAGCCAAATCCAAGCCCAATACCTGCCATGTGTTTTTTTTTAAAACACAGAATTCGAAAGAATACACATTTTACAATATATTTCCGCAATTTTATATTAAGTAGAGTATGAACTACCGTGTAGAAAAGGTGTTATCTGAATATTTTCAGTAAAAACCCTAAAATAAATGGATTTTTCGGCTTTCTCTGATAAATCTTAAGACACGTGCTGTCCCCTCAAATGAAAATGATGAACTACACACGTTTTGAAAAACATTTTTTTTAAAAAAAGCTGCAGGGTAATTTTTTTTTTTTAATTGCTCTATTTGGTTCATTTAATAGGGTTAAATATAATATAATTTTTTCATTGT
The DNA here is from genome assembly GCA_034698625.1 of Julus scanicus. Taxonomy (NCBI): domain Eukaryota; kingdom Metazoa; phylum Arthropoda; class Diplopoda; order Julida; family Julidae; genus Julus; species Julus scanicus. The sequence continues at coordinate 15,817 of JAQGBW010002489.1, forward strand.
GCATAGTTTTATTGCTTCGCCCAAATCTGTGTTTGGAAAAAAAAAGACATGGCAGGTATAGGCTTTAGCCCCGCCTTTAAAATGTATGGCACCCACAGCTTGTCTTAACCTGAAACATTTTTTTCATACATATAGCTAAACCCTATTGATTTAAAATTGTAATACTTTATATATTAGTCATGCAAATACACTAGACTGTGCTTATTTACATATCACACTGCGTCTTATTGTTTTTCCATTCAACGAAATGTCCTCATAGAAAATTCTATACAAAAATAAACTATGCAACGTTAAGCACAGAATACGAATGTGGAAAAAAAATAAGACTGCATGAAATTCATAACGACTTGGCTTGTTTCCGGATGAAAAGTATTGGGCGCACCCATAAGCCAGTCATGCTTTATTCTTTGGAGAGATTTAATACACGCAAGTATGAAGTTAAAAGGTTTTTTTTATCAGAACCATCGTGTTAAAATCAATTCAATTCCCATCGAAAGTGGCAACGGTCAAGAGGTTATTGACAGCTGGACCCTACGTTTAATTTGTTCAATTGAAGCCATATATATATATGACCCACGTTCAAATAATGACCTGTCCATGCCATATATACTAGGTAATTTCTAGGTTAAACTATCAATTATGCATCAGGCTATTGTTGGAAACGGTTACTAATGTTAATTTTATATTTTGTAAGCCTTATTAGGGTTCATTTAGGTTTACTTTACTGTTTGCTGCCCTAAAAGGTGGCAATCACTGCTCGATTCCGTGTATTGCAGTACAACTCTCGACACATCTTAAATACATATCCGAAATGCTTCAAAACTTTTAATAAAAATAGCGTTTACTTTTATTTAAACTTTGTTTACCAATTCAACATTAAACAGTTTCCTGAATTTTCATGTCCAAAGTACTAAATACAGTATTAAGGTTCCCATTCCTTGTTAACTTTATGAACTCCTACGTTACAGCTCTAACATGCATCTGATAAGGACTAAATTATATATATAGTTAGTAAATTTAGTATAATATGCGTAAGCATACAACATTGCATATAACCTATCCATAAATTATTTCACTATCGTAGATACTCTGAAAACAGGCAACTTTATGATTACAGTTTTGAGCATGTTTATGCATTCATTTAAATATTTATTTTTCACAAATCTCTTGAACTCGTAACTTTCAACAGGAAAAACTGTGCATATAATAAACCGTATATTCTTAATGAAATTATGCACTTCAGCAGCATCATAACTCAAAGTAAAATATTAAAACTTCCATAAAATATTAGCCTACAATGTGTGTTCAATTAGGTGAAGTATAATTCAAATGTGCGTGCTTTTAGGACGTGATCAACAGACATTATAATTACAAAAGACAACAGTTAAAGAGTTTTCAACAGGAATTTTAAGTTGATTCTAAAATGCCCCAGTTTTTTTAACAGATACCACGTGTCTCTACGAGCATGATCAAAGTGACGGCATCATGTGACACCCGTAGTAGTGTTGGGCAGTAATTGAGTACATTGAATGAATTTGAGTAACGTGTAAAATAATACTGATGTGCATAAGCCATTTAATGCAAGTGTACTCAAAACGTATGAGTACAATGTACTCGATTACAAAAAATTTATTCACCATGGACGATAACAACTGTCCTTGTGTTTTAACGTAATTTAAAATTGAGTACCAATGTAGTATGAATAAGCAAGTAATTGAGTAATTTGAGTAACGAAAATGACAAACTTGAAATGAGAGTCATCCTAAAGGCTAATAACAATGTATCCTCACTTCTTAATTTCTACTGATGATCCTTTTGTTTTCGAATGTTCTGTTCTTTTTCCCCCTTTAATTAATAAGATTAACCATTATTTTGTGGTCTCGTATTAATTACGAGTTTTTTAAAATTTAATTGTTTCCACTAGTAATAAAACCCACGGTGATTAAAATAAATTGAGTTCAACGAACACGATACTTTTTCAATCCGCCATACTCGCAATCAGTACTCGTATTCATGAGTTCAATTTACGTAAGTCTGATTCCAATGATTCCATAGGTACTCGTTATCAGTACTTTTACACATAAGTACATATTTTCCCCAAGTTTCATTACTCAGTTCCTTTGACTACTGATTACATGTTCTCCACCATAACCATAGACTACGATTCCATTACAATCGTAATCACTACTCCTACTCAAAGAGTACAATTTGCCCAACTCTGGCCTGTAGAGTCAACCAATATCTGTCGCTAAACTTAGTACCACCCAAAGGAAATCGAAATCATGCACACGTGATACAGTCATGCTGGCATAAATCAGTATCACTTCCATTGTAGGAGAAAATATATCATCTCCTAATTGCGTCCGTAACTTGCAGCTCAAACAGATATGCCTGAGAGCAACAGTACACACACATTTTCCAGACTCATGCCACAAAAGCAATCTTCGCCTATGCTCTGATGACCCTTTATTACAGGCGTGCTAGGTTAAAATTGATGAACAGCATCTAAACATTTCATTTCAACTGCCCCCGAAAGACGAAATTACGGCGACAAAAAGGGAGCTGATTACGTTGACCCAATGCAACATTAACGCCTCAATAAAACTTTCATTGGCCAAGTACTATAGAAGCAAAACCCACAAATGGCCAGCGTATTCAACATCTCTGCGATCCGGCAAAAAGCTATTGATTATTAATTAACTTATGAATATGATGGAACTTTGCCAACAAAAAAAAAATGATCACACATACTCGGGATTGAATATTGTACGAAATTATAAGTCGATATATCACGAGTGGCTATTACCGCCGAGTGTATATACTGCACGAATCAGGAACCGATTACTTCAAACAAAAGAAGTAAAAAAGTGCATATATGTATACGTTCTATATACTGGAGGAAATTTATCGATTTCTTTGATAAATGAGAGGCAACCCGAAATTTTCGACACGCCATCGGTGCAGAAATGGAGAAAAATGGAGAAAACGTTTATCGCCCAATATACCGACTGAAATCGATGACAGCGATGCATGAAAGCAGGAAGAGCACTGCTACATGGTGGGTGCATGGGATGTAGTCATATGGTGTACAAAACACTAGAAAGTTTTTATACACTTGGGTATGCACTTGGGTATAACTAACTGCACATTCGATTTTTTTTATTATAAATTTTTCTATATAAAATAAGGACAAACCTTAGTTCATTCATGTGCACTATGTTAAAAGAAGTGTAGTTCCTAGGCATCTAAAATAACCTGAATCCACTTTTAGGGTAGCAAGTTTACAGGACAAAAATCAAGTAAAGAATTGCAGTTCCTATGCATTCCATCTATTCCGAATCTACTGTCTAGCAAATTTGCAGGAAAAAATTCAAGTATATACTTCAAGAATTTCAGACCTTTAAAATTTTAAAGATCTTCACCCACGACTAATTACCAGCTTATCCTTACAAAGAATCTGAGCATTTTTTTTTTAGAATTTTTAAACGTATAGTTTATTGTTCTTTTATGCCGAATCTTTCTGATTAGCAAAAAATAATAAAAGTAGATTTAAAATTCCAGCATGACTCAAGCATGTTTTTCACGAATTTCATACTATTAAAAATCCATGTACATTTCCCAGTTATTTCGAAGACTGGACACCCTATAGATGTGGGAGCCTAAAGATATTTAGAAACCATAGAGGGACTTTTAAATAAATTTTCAAGGACTCCTTTGATTACCAGAATAGTCTTCCAAATAATCTGAAAATGTCTCCATAGTTTCAAAAAATATAGGGTACTATGAAGTTATCAGGCCTCAATTTACAGAGGCTATGTATACAATGTCAGATCGGATCCATCATACTGACCTAA
>JAQGBW010002490.1:0-19665 GCA_034698625.1 Julus scanicus
AAAACGACATAGCATATACATAGCATAGCATTTACGTTCAAATGTGCAGGAGCCTTTACTCTGATATCCATTAATGTGAATTTGAATTCATATAATTACACGTACCTAAACTTAAATTATATTTAGCATTATAAAAGTAATGTTAAAAACATTTCAATTATATATTGACGTCATTCGTTGAATTTCGTTATTGCTTTACGCTTGCAATTATTTTCTGGCAATTTATTTTCGATAAAATAAATGTGGGTAGTTTTTTTTTTCTCTTATTTCCAAGATAAAGCAATATTTCCAACAGAAACATTAATAATTAATTTTGAGATAAGAATTAAACTCATATATAAATCATGCTTTAATACAACTTCTAATTCGTTGTAAAAGACCTATAGATTTCGCCTCTTGGTGTAAATCAGTTTGAAAAACAATGCTATGATAAAGCAATTTTTTTTATAATGGCCATTATCCGTAGTTATTGGAAACACACTGAAGAGCGAATAAAATGTCAAACGTCAAATTTAAGTACATTGTTTGTAGAGAGCAGTTTGTTCTCATTAAATTAGGAAATATGAGCTTTAGTTAGGACCCTGTCATTATCCCATGCTACACATCTGGACATTATGCAGGATGTAAAATTCCCTAAAATCGCATGATAGGACTTCTTGCAATTACCACAAATAGAACATTTTAGAATAAAGTACTTATAGGTTTAACAACATAGAAATATGCTCGACATTAAATTTTCTATAACTTCTAAGATCTATAACATGATATTTGTGTATTAAGGGAGATTACAACCCAATCCCTTTCAACGGGTAAATTTGCAACGACACTCACAGCCAAACAAAAAGAGATTAAATAAAAATAAAATTTGTTTAAAATAGCTTGATGGATCAGCAAGAGCATCATATTGTTGTTTTTCACTTTGAAGTGGTCGATTTTTTAAAAATTAATAAACAAGTTTGAAAAATGTCCGATAATTTGTATTCCCATGCTGCATGTGCAAATTAACGGACATTTTTCAAACTTATTCATTAATTTTAAATAATTTTACCAGTTCAAAGTGAAAAACAATATGATGCACTTGCTGATCCATCAAGCTATTTTAAACTATTTTTATTTTTATTTAATCTCTTTTTGTTTGGCTGTGAGTGTCATTGCAAATTTACCCACTGAAAGGAATAGGGTTGTAATCCCCCTTAAGGCCATTATTCTAGAACTTAATAGCCCTGTTTGAATCCCATCTTTTTTGTTGTTAAATAGAATTTGAATTTGTCCTGGAGGTTTTTTCTGGTTTGATTGTTTTGCTGCATGTGCAATTAAGTTTGTAAGTTTGAATGTTAGAATTTTGTGACATGCAAGAAAAATAGAATAAGAGAAACAGGAACAGTAAAATCAGTTTGAAAACAGATTTGAAAAACAAAGGTTTGGCTGTCATTTTTGGGATAAAAATAACGAAGATAATTAGTTTCAACTCAAGATGTCAAAATTGCATCAACATAGATCCTAAATAGAAACTCAGGACTACAACAAGCACCATAATAATAAATAGTCTAGGCGGTAAAAGTCAGTTTAAAAAAAAAAAAAAAAAAAAAAAAAAAAAAAAAAATTCATCCTCTTTGGGTTTGATACACATGCACACACATACGTTGTTGGATTAGGCATGATGGAATTTGAAAGCATGATGGCGACCTGGCGCCCGGGATTTTCCTAGCCGTCTCAACGAGGCATTTTTGACGCATTAATCTGGATCCAAAGATGTTAATTCACTTCATTCCTTATACAGTGGGGTGAATTCATTTTTCATCAAGCTAAATATAGAGATTCTGGGCTCCAACTTAATTTGGTAATAATGCAACATAGAACGCCAGTTACAGCATGCATGCGCGTAATATTTTATTACCCCCATGGAAAATTAATTGCTTAATATGTAGCCAGAAAAGAACATTACCGGGCCATGTCTAATGCATCTCGTCATAAATTATCTTTATTCTCCGTAATTAGGCCACGGAATATGTCAAAGATGGATTCTGAAAGTTTCCAATATTAACACCAATCTGTCAACATATTTGATGTCGTTATGTATCTGTTGTGAAGTATTTTACCTGTCGTTTTGGTTTATATGTTTGCTTAGGGTGAATTTAGTATGTATCGTGCATGAAGTACTAAAATATGTATAGGGACATACAAGGTGTGTAAATTAAGTAATGAGACTGGCAAAGTAGCGTTCGATCTGTCAACAATGGGGATGCGTGACTTGGAGGGGTGGTAGATGAACATGTGATACGCCTTCAGTACGAGTTTGAACTTGCTGGAATCATTTGGTAGTCCCTGGCGATTTTTTTTCTATGAAATAATTTTTCCTAGTGCGCTCTAAAAATGAGGGACATCAATTTCGATTTTGAGCAACAGTATGCTAGCAGGTTTTGCTTCAGACTTGGACACAGAGCAACAGAAATTTGTTTAAAACTTCAACAGGCTTACGGAGGCGGTGTTTTGACATCTTTTTCGTTTCATAAAATATGCCATTTTTAATTATATCACGCGAATTCTATCAGGTGTCAAAATAAAGTTTGATCTTCAATGATTAAATTACGTCTATGCGAAAATTATAAAGATGATAAGATTGAAATTAATACGGGTACAATGAAAGTACGTGCTCTGTTCAGAACTACCAGCAGAAAAAAAAAATATATATATATATATACTATATTATGAGCAAAGTGTCGAATTGTGCAAGTCACGAGCCTTTCGATGAAGAAGTATGATAGGAATTTTTAAATTAAAACTCTGGTGCGGCATTTATTAGATTTTTATAGCAAACGAGTTGCTCATCTCGAACTCTGCTTAATATTCCAATCGAGTTCAATTCCACAATTTTCGTTGAATTATTCATGGAAAATTTTTGAGTCAACAAGGTTTTTTCCCTTGGCATAAATTTGCATACAAGAATAAATCGCAATGCAAACACTACATTTTAGTTTTGCATTCAAGTAGTGCAATGTACCTGGACTTATTTATATGTAAGTTGCAGTAAATTTAAAATAGCAGGCTTAAACGTGAATGGACTGTAGTAAAAACAACTTTTTCAAAAATTACCTGAAGAAACTGCGAAAAAGAAAGGTTCTTAGTTTGAGGCATCATTATTTTTATTGAATTTTCAGTCACTGATGGACAGAGAAATAAACAATTCTATTTTCTTCAAAAAAATATTTTAGAATTGGATAAAAGCCATATAGTTGTATTAACGCTGTTACATACAGTATAGTATTGTTTTAAGGCTTTCATTTTTTAAAGAGAAATAGAAAATAATTCTGTATTCAGACTGCATAAAATCACAAAGTTTTGCTGGATTTACCCTCATGTTTAAACATTAATACATAAGATTTACTCATAAATCTCTTAAATCCAAAAACACCTAAAACGAATGCACCTACTGTAGACGCATTTCAGCGATTTACAAATTTTGAAATTGGTAAAAAGTGTCATGCATGAATTCTGTCTAGTTTCCTTTACTAAATTTTGCGAAGCAAATAACACTCAAGCAAAAGCTTAGCTGTTTAATCAATAAAATATTCATAAGCAATCCCTTTGAGACATTACCTCATTACGCTTTTAGTAATATTCGGGCTTTTGTGATATGAAACCACGTCGGCTTTCCATATATAATAATATATGAAAACAAGAACCAAAATAGCTTAGATCGTTAAGGTATACATTCATTAAATCCAAAATATTAACACTTTGTATTTCTTTTTTTTTTGGGTTTATAATTTTCTTTTTAATAAATTATTAATGTTGATAAAAATAAATCTTGATAAAAACACGTACCTAAGCTGTCGAGAAATAAGCACGTTATTAGCATCTTTAGTAAACAGCACGACGCCATCATAAATTAATACATTATTCAAGTGTTTTAAATGGTGACATTATATAAACAATCATAATGTGTTATTGTGTAATTACTGCATTCGAAAAGATAGTATGAAATTTGCGTTTATACGAGGGGCGGTCAAAATGTGTTGCATATTCGTTTATTTTTCGAAAACTAGATGTCGTACAAAAAACTGAAAAAGCCATTTTAAAGAGCAGGGAATTTGCTATTTTTCAATGTAGGACCCGAGTTTGTTGACACATTTATCCCAACGTTTGATGAGATTATTTATATCCCTCTCGTAAAATGCGTTATGTTAGCTAAACACATTTGTCACCATAAACTCCTAACATTTCACTATAAATTTCACTCTTTTTCATGCCTTTCAACACGCCATTCCAAGTGCGCCATTTTGCTTTTTATAGTTTGTTCGAAATTCTGCATGAATTGTGGCGCCATGCATGTTGTGACCTAAACCCAAAATTACCTGCTCTTTAAAATGGCTATTTCCGGTTTTTTTTGTACGACATGTGGTTTTCGAATAATATACGAATATGCAAGACTTTTTGACCGCTCTCGTATGTAAACAATGTACAATGTTATGACTATTTGAAAAGAAATCTGAACAATTAACTTTGTTCTGTGATTAATTATGTGACTGTAACATAACAAAAACAAATTCAGTTACTAGTATAAGGTGCAATATCTTCAATGTTGTCGCAAAAATACTAAGGTTAGTCACAAGATTTTCATGCTTATTTCGTATGTTATTTTGATATTGCCAATAATAGCAAATCAGTTACACTACTTAAGTGTTCAAAATGTGATCATGAAGAGTCTTCATGTATTTTTTCCGTCTGTACATGTGGGTGACCAGCTGATACCAGTGTTCCAATAAATACATGAACGAATCGAACATCGTCTCGGTAACATTTCATAATTACTTTGGCAAAATGTCATGGTTTCTTTAGCAAAATATACCCAGCTGTTATTGTTCAGTTTAATATCAGCTCGCCAACTGGGAAATAACAGTTAGCTCGTGCAGCGACCAATAATTATCTACACGTAAACAACGTAAACGGTGTTGGTGTTTACAGATGCCAAATGGTGCAGAGTGGGGTTCTTTTTTATCAAAATTAATGTTCCCCACTGATTCTCTGTAAGAGCATCTCAACTGTGTGTTATGTGTTGTCATGGTGTATATCCGTCTTATCGAAAGCATATATACAAGTATAGACTGCACGAGTGCCATGTGCATGGATGTTGAAAAGAAATATTACAAAATGTTACAAACCACAGACACCAGAGAGTAATGTTGATATTATTTCACAATAAACGACTAGCTATGAAACATGTTTGAAACAACTAAGTGGAGCAATGTCAGTGACTGACTATGCAAATGCATATGAGAGACAAATCGAGAATATTTACATGAAAGATAATATTTGTTACTATAAAACTTCCGAATCATTCCGAATACGAGGAGAGGTCAAAAAGTCTTGCATATTCATTTATTATTCGAAAACCAGATGTCGTAAAAAACCTGAAATAGCCATTTTAAAGAGCAGACATTTTTGGATTTAGGTCACTACAGTTTGTTAAGAATTTATAAGACCACCATGTTTTTCACATGTTGAAACAAGTAGAATAATTTTAAACTGGAAGAGACACTGAAACACGTGATATTACCATCACATTTGCAAATTTCTGTAGAGCCGGGTCTCCACCAAGACGTACATGTACGTATAAAGCCTGTTGCCCACCTGGCGAAAATCACTCACAACTCACACGAAATCGTCTGCTAAATCAGGAAGTGGACGTTCGCGCATGTGCAACAGAAATGAGCCTCGCTATGCCGGATTCAAACATCACTTTTGACGCGCACAACATGCCAGCTAAAAAATATGGTAAAATGGTAAATATGATCACGTGCTTCACGCCACTAGCAGGAGCGCCGATCGTTTTTCCTTTTGTGAGGTGTGTCATGTGGGAATTGGTACCCAAGTTTGTGAGTTGTGAGGTGTTAGATGTGAGTTGTGAGTGATTTTCGCCAGGTGGGCAACAGGCTTAAACACGTTTTTACAAACATATGCATCTCCGGGTTTGTTTCAGCCGCCATTTTTAAATATATGTAAACATATGTAAATATCAAAATTGTACAGATATTAAAGACATTTAAGAGAGGGATATAAACAATCTCATCAAACATTGGGATAAAAATGTCAGCAAACTCGGGTCCTACATTGAAAAATAGCAAATTTTCTGCTCATTAGAATGGCTATTTCAGTTTTTTTGTACGACATCTGGTTTTCGAATAATAAACGAATATGCAAGACATTTTGACCGCCCCTCGTACATTTTTTGACTTTTCATATCAACAAATCACACGTGAAAGAGGACAGACATATTCTTGAAACGAATGACAAAAACCTGGCGTTTGTATAATCCAAAGGGCACGAACATAAGATTGAAAATATACATATTGTTTTTATAAGTGCTGCATAACAGTCATCGACTATCATCTTGATATACCTGCAGTTTGTTTTGTTGTTTGGGATTTTACTGTCGGTTCGATTAAAGCAACAAAGCTCACTAGTGGGAGATGGTGTCCATATTTCAATTTCTAAAGATAGACTATTTGTCGGGGGGAAAAATATTGCATCCAATAGATATACGATACCTAAAATGTCTTATCAAATTTACAGAGATAATAACAAAGCACGTTTCGTTCGCCTGACGTGCAATACGATGTCGAAATTGACGTGAAAACGTTCTGAAATTCTGTCCATATTCCCAGACTGGGTTCAGCTATCCCTCGAGTCTTAAGAAAAAAGATTTTCAAATGATTCTCGATATTAAATTAAGCATTCTTGACGTGCTAGCGTTCACGATGAAGTTGCTGAGATTGAGAAATGTATCAATCATGGCACGATATCGATCACTACTTCACAAAGAAGATGAAAACAATAAGGAGAACGTATATTCAGTCATTTTTTTTCTTTTATATTCCAAAATATCCACACAACGTTAAATGATCATACAATCTTTTTTTTAGACAAAGCAGTATCGAATTAAGCTTTTTACAAATCTCTAAATTTGTACTTTCAGTGGCCAGTCCACCAGAGAAGAAATGTTCCAAAGATGACAGCGAAATCAACACTGTAGCATCCAAGAATGGCCAACTATCGAGTAAGTTCCTTTTATATTCAATAGAAAATTACAGGAAATGTTATACTGAAAATACATGTTTGTTCTGACCAAAATTCAGGACAAACTTAATTATACATTTCTTTCGTAGAATGTATCCTTGTTCCCTTGACATGTTTTGTTCTCATGAAATGTACGCAACAAAATGGTAACTTTGCCTAATAGGGAATACAGGAAATGACTATTTTGAAATGTGGAGATTACAGGCATTTGTACCAGCAAATTTTGCCTTTCAAGATAACAGCAAAATAAACAACTTATTTAACCTAAACATTGCCTCAAAGAACATACGCTTCTCATCACCTTAAACTATAGTTCTTTAACTCAAACATCTTATTTTGCTATCAAAACAATTCTAATCCAGTATTTTTCAACCTTTTTCAAATTGCAATACACAATATAGCGCCATGTTTGCCATATCATGTGACTTTGATCATTAAGGGCCGGTTGCACCAACAGAGGTTAAGCATAACCTAGGGTTAACCTGTTTAATACACTAGGTTAACCCACCATTGCATTGCACAAGCATGGGTTAGAAAAAAATGGAATAAAACTTTAACCTAGGGTTAACCCAGCCTACTGGCTGGGTTAACCCTGGGTTATTAGGCTAAAATAAAATGGAACACAGACTTCCAAAATTGTTCTTTTTCCGTCCGCCATTTTGTTTTCGGCAAGTTTAGCTTGGGTTTCATAACCTGGGGCACATTTCATCCAGGGTTTGTTGGTGCAACACAAATGGCTAACCTGGAGGTTAACCCGAAGTTATTTTATAGCCCGAGGTTAGTAAACCCTAGATTTAACCTCTGTTGGGGCAACCGGCCCTAAGACCTAGTTATTTAACTGCAAATATGATTTTTGGTTGTAAAAACATACGGTTAAGTTCTTAATCAACCATTACATTTTCATTCAGTTATTAGACATTGTTTATTTACATGTATTAAGAGAATTTTCTTTTTCCGCCATTCTGAATCTATTGAATAAATGTTCTAATCTACTAAATAGCATATTGACGATTACAAACTTGCTAGTGGTGGGCTACTTTCAAACAAATTACTGATAATAACTAAGGTATGGATTAAAAAAAAAAAAAAAAAAAAAAAAAAAACATGTTCATCAGCAAATGTAAAACCACATTTTTTCTGCTCTGCATTTAAAAATACGAAATGTGTTCCTCCTGAATTAAAATCTGTACATACATGCATATCAAAAGTTTGTACTTTTACAGGCAATCAAATAGCAAGAATCAAACTATTTTACAAAATTGTTATGAAATAAAATATTAATTTCCCTTGTCTTGACAAATTGAAAAAATCTTAACATTCCATCCTCTTAAAACTAATTTGCTTTTCACTTAAAACTTACTTCCCCTTAAGCCATATTATCTTTAGTTTTTTGTGGAAATAACTTAGAAATCCATAAACGCCAGCAACCTGCATGGTTGAAAGGTTATTAGGTGCGATAATCGATAGTTGTAACATTTTGCCCTTTTGTGCCTGCATCCTCCAAAATTGAAACTTGATCCAATTCAGACTACATCAAAATAGGGGTGTGGCATTCCCTTATTAATGAAATTGCAATTGCTTGTCCTTATATAGCCTACTTCAAATGCATATTCGTTTATTTTATGCATTTGGGTTCATTACACGATTGCCGATTAATCCATATTCTTGTTTTGGAGGAGGAATTTCTTTTTTTCCCTGAAATTTATTACGGCAATGTCAATGAAGTGCGCCAATATATTTGCAGGAAAAAAATAATCGTTAATCGTGAATGGCGCACGCAAGGGCTTTTTCCCAGACTCGTAGCCTACTTCCGCATGTTGTAGTCATCCATCCTAGAACCCAAGTTTTACCTTTGGTATTTCCACCGACAAAACTTTGGAATGAATCTTCTAGACTGCTCATCTCACATGAGGAAGTGAACACAGTTGACATTTAGTGAAATTTCTGTTGGGTGTCCTGAACTTTTGGGACATCGTTTATTAATCCGCCATTAACAAGTTATCATTGCAATTGCAATAAGTTTAAAAATGCCTTTGTGATGGGTCTATTAATTCTCTAAATTCATAATTACTAGTTTGAAATTTAACAGGAAAAATGCAGATGTGGACAATTCCACCTTGGCTTTGTTCAAGGGCCTCATCAAAAAAGATGCATTCTTTCCCTGGTGAAAAAAACAATAGAAACCAATAGAAATTTCTTTTGGTTTCTATTGTTATTGGACACTTTAATGATTTTAATTGTTTTCTATGGTTCGTGTATTGACTTCTATTGGCTTCTATTGACTTCTATGGTTTAGCTGTATTGACTGAACAATACAAAACAATAGAAAACCATGGAAAACAATTGAAAACAATAGAAATCTCTAGTTTTTTTTTCACCAGGGTTGTTTTAACATTTTGGTAACCATGAAAATGTAAATGTACTTCTTTTGTCGCATAGTTCAATACAATAGTTTCCCAAAACTTTATGAGCTCCTTGGGACGTTCCACTGCTTAGTTTTTTTTGTTTTTTTTATTTTTTTTGCCAATAAACATTTTTTGAAACGATTTAGTAATTAAAAGTTATTTTGGAATCAAATATATGCACATTCAAAAACTAATGAATTTCTCATTACTCTTCCCAGAGCAAGGTGGATTAAAAATCTTTCGGAGGTCAACTCTAAAAAGAACACAACTTACGAGGACTACACGGGTTCAAAGTTCAACGGATGATGAGGCCTTGGATGCTGTGGATCTCAAGGGAGACAACATGCCTCCAGTAGAGACTCCTGAAGCATGCGAAACAGCAGTCTTGAGGTAAGACATACTACATGTACACTATTAGAGCACATGTGCATTTCCCATGCTAAATTTTACTGCATTTGCATTATCCAAATTTAAGGAAATTCAAATAGGAATACAAATATAATTCATAGAATATGCATAGATATATACTTTAATTTTGAATATTGAATCATAAGTTATTCACTTTAGAAAGTTGGGTCATCCAAAATATTAACTTCATCTCAGTTTTCAATTGCAATTGAGTCTTGAAGCAACTAAGCTAAACTAGAAAAAAAACTTGTGTTGTACTGAACTGGCAGTACCATCCAAATCCAAGGATTAAAACTGCATGGGATCATATAGGAATACAAATATAATTCATAGAATAAGCATACTCGTAGATGTATACTTTAATTTTTAATAGTGAATCATAAGTTATTCACTTTAGAAAGTTGGGTCATCCAAAATGTTAACTTCATCCAAGTTTTCAATTGCAATTGAATCTTGAAGGAACTAAGCTAAACTAGTAAAAAAAACTTGAGTTGTACTGAGCTGGCAAGGAAAGGATCACCATTAAGTCCCTTTGACAAGACAAGGAACTTTGAAAATTGCACCAGACAGTTTTTTATATCTTGAAGCACGAATTTGTCTGCAAAATGTACAAAGTTGCATGCGTGCAATTTATTCCAAGATCTGGTCAAAAAATGGATACAATTTATAAGCTAGTGTAGCTGGCAGCCCAAATCACGTTGGAAATTCATCTCGTGTAATAACATTGCGCAAAAGATTGGTCTAAAATTTCAAACAATCTTGAACTTCCAACTCTCTCGAGTAAAAACAGTAGAAGAAGACGGCAAAAACCATTTGTAACCAAAATGGCGCAATTTTTTCATTTTGTCAAATCCATCCGCGTAATATAACTACAATTTCTTCCCTACACACCTTTGGGGCACGTTTCTTGGTTTTTTGGAATATTGCTTTCCTTTTTTCCAGCCTGGCAGAGTAAGCCTAATGATTACAGTTCTTTCTACAGTTACGTCTTTACATTGCATTTGAAATCCAATACCAAAATGGAGTGTCATGTAACCCCAAAAGACTACGTACTACACATTTTAATGACAAAAAAATTAGAATGGGCACAGCCTGCATCTTACTAAGAGATCTGCTCATCTTAAATTCACTAAGGACTAATATTCTATGTAAAAATACGTAAATTAGATATCATCATCATTTCTTCAAAGAATAGCATTATTATTCCCGGAGCCATATGGTACCAAAATCTGGGACATGTTATGAGATTGGAATATTAACACTGCATTAAACGCCATTTCCCTTTTGTATACATTTCCTGAACAGTGGCCCATTTTGCCGTCAGACATGGGAATTTATTGATTTTATTCAAATTCTTTTAATCAATCATAATTATGCAAATGCATCCTCCCACTGGCAGAATACAATTTCCCCAAAGTCGATGAATGTTTTGTACTAAAGGCCAATTTCAAATGAGTTTTTTCTTAAAGTTTCAGTCTTTGTTTACACTTTCTAAGCAATATTGTTCTCATGAATAACACAAATTTTGTTGCATTTCAGTCACGTTTAAAGATATATTTCAGCATCCCTCTTTAAAATTTAAATTGGCAAACTACGCGTCTATTTTTATGCCAAGACGTGACTTACACAAAGTACTGAAGCTATTTATCAAAAAAAAAAAAAATACTTCAACAAAAATGAGTACAGTGTGCAAGTACTTTAGCCAATCCAAAGAACATTTCTAATCGAAGCCTTATGACTTAGTAACTAAAGCTTTCTATTTAAGCACTTTTGTAAATCAGATTTCAATTTCTTGTATTTTTGCAGGCTTAGATCAATATTAAAACAACTCAATGGTGGACAGGTTCCTGCGGACATCCTTCAAAGGAATTTGCAATTTGCAGTTCAGGTACTAGAAGCAGTTTATACAGAAGATCCAAGGTAAGTTCATTTCATTCCACGTGAAATTCAAAATCGATTTATCCACTGCATCTTTCATGTTTACGTTACACATCTTTGTTTATTTACGTGTATTGAAATCGCATTGTTACGTACTTAGTAAGTTTAAGAATTTGTTAACATGTCACGTCGACACTATACATTTGTTTCATTTCATTTGACAAAAGAACACGTAATGTTTGTGCCTTGATAATACCGTAGATTAAAGAGTAATCTATAAATGTAGAACGTTTTGCACACTACTAACAACAACTTAGATTAAAAGCTACAGATAGTTTGGTGATGTTTTTAAATTAGAATTATCTGTATTTTTTTAATAATAACAGAAATTGCAATACATGAAACCTCTCAACGGTAAAAAATATTGTTGTAACATTACAGTGGCTAACCTACATATCAGAAACAAACAGAGTTGGAAAAAGTACAGATGGACATGTCAAAAATTGACATATACATATGTCCATAAATAGTCATATATAACCTTGTACAGTGGAACCTCGATTTACGAACACCCCATAATGTTTCGCTTCACGAACGATGCTTCAGTATACGAACACATTTCTCTGGACCAACAATCAAAAGGTCAGAGTTTCTGCAATTGTTTTACTAGTTTCAGCAGAACATATTTTTGTTACTAATAAGTTTTACTAAATACAGGTAACATCAAAAATGTTATAATTTTCAAGGATTTCAATTAAAATCGATATTAGTTTAAAAGATATAGCCTACATTGAAAATAAGGCAAAAGTTTTCTCTTGTTTTATCCACCCCAATTGCAGATTCAATGGATGACAATCCATTGATGACGTCGATTTGAGACTTGTATCATAAAATTAACAGAATAGAGTAGAATAATACAAATATTCCTTGTGGTAACAATGTTTGTTAAAGTAAATTTGTTAAACAGAATCTGCTAATGAAATTGATTCACAGCAACGTCAGCATGACGACACCACATGGGTGTACTTATTTCCTGTAATGTTGGAAATCATGGATGTATATATTAAACTGCTTTCTTCTAATATTTCTGTTATATTTATTTCCTTTCTGAATTATTTCCACACAAAGCCATATAACATGTTAAAAAAATTTCTATGATGAAGAACGCATTATTTGGATTTACATTAATTGCAATGGGAAAATTGATTCGGTTAACGAATTTTTCGGTTTACGAACAGGGTCGAGGAACTGATTAAGTTCGGAAACCGAGGTCCCACTGTGTATCCTTACGTGCCCATATACAGTATGTGTAGATATCATTCTTGGTCTCCACCAAGACGTACACACGTACGTATTTACAAACATGCAAAAACGTTTGCCCTCTGGGTTTGTTTCAGCCGCCATTTTGTAAATATATATGTAAACATCAAAATTTTACACCTATTAAATGTCTTTAATAGCTGTACAATTTTGATATTTACATATATTTACAAAATGGCGGCTGAAACAAACCCGGAGGGCAAACTTTGTTGCATATGTTTGTAAAAAACGTGTACGTCTTGGTGGAGACCCGGCTTTAAAGTCCACATTATCTTCCATACATCAACATACAACTCCATATATGGTCATGCTTTCAGACAAATATGGAATTATATGATACATAATATGGGATGTATAATGCAGATTTAACAGAATGCTAATCGGATGGGCTTACACAAATGTGATTTGTGATGATTGCAGAAAGGAACACTGAATTCATTTGTAAATTCAGAAGCTTCGCTTAAGAGCTTTAGGCAATTAGCTAATGTTAGTCGAAATGCAATTTCGTATAAAACAAAGGTATGCACGCACTGGCAATGCCATAATGAGCATTAGCGCACTTCCGATACCAAATAAGTTCATTTACTTCAGCAAACACAGCAGAGAATTTTATTTGTTTAATTACAATTTACGATCTCACGCACCAATGGAAGCTTAGATGTGCTTGCTCTTTGTCAAACTAGGAAAACGTTGCATTTGGCTGCGTGTGACCTAAGCCTTTATTGATCAAGATGGCCAAATGAGTTTGGGGAGCAACATTGACACTCGTTCATTCTTCATCCTCCTTTCAATGAGTTATGATCCCAGCATACATCCCCATAAAAGGGCTATTTGATTAGCTTCTGTTAACGTTGCTGGAACATCTTTTGCAATTTACTTTTGCCACGTTCGGATCGCCGACTCATGTTCATTTATTACACGAAACGTCTTTTTTCAGCTCGAATTTCAATAATGGAAAAACATTTCTAATCTTATTTGAGCAAATGACAAAGGTCTTTGGTATTTCAAGACGCCCGTATACGCTTACTCAATATCGAAAATAGATGAACATTGGCAAAATCAAGACTCCATCTCTGACGCATGTACTAGGTCATTTATAAAAAAAAAAAAAAAAAAAAAAAAAAAAAAACCGAATTGATCTTTTCTGGTTTCACAAAACATTAAGCAATCAGCTTAGTCTTGGGGAAACGTAGGGAGCGTGGTGTTACATGTTAATTACGATAAAGTGTGGCGCAATTGGCAAGAGTCGTTGTTTACACACACAGACATAGATCAAGTACAACACCACTGAGAATTGTAAATCAATGAAGGTATTTTTTTGATTTGACATAGGTCATTGCTATTCCGGCGTGAAATGGCATGTTCATTTCGGAAATGCATTGCCATTAATTAAGGTTAACTCGTTATTTCAACGTCGCAGTCGGAACAATATTAGACAGCAATTAACGAGCCATCAGTGCAAATTAACAACTGGGCGTTAACCTCAGAGTAAATGTACACTGTACATGAAATTGCACTTTGCTAGCATTGATGAATAATGAATTTCGCCAATTTGACGATTGGCTACTACAAGCCATGTAGATGTTTATAGTTTCATTACCTACATGTACATATCTTCAACCACCCACACACGACGTGTGGTATATATGTATACAGATGCATTTTTTGTGTGTGCAGAATATCCCAGACGTGAAAATACTTCATTAAGGGGATATATAACCCTATCCTTTTCAATGTGTTAGTCTTGCAAACATATTCACAGTTGAATGAGGGAGGTTTGGGTGGGGGTGAGAATTGTTTGGGGTGGCTTGGTGGATCAGCAAGGGCTTCATATGGTTGTTTTTCACTTTTAAATGGTAGATTTTTAAAAAATTAATATACAAGGTTGAAAAATGTCCGTTAATGAGCACACGCTGCCAGCAGGTGGCAGCATTGAGACTGAAAATTAATGGACATTTTTCAAACTTGTTTATTAATTTTAAAAAAATCTGCAATTTCAAAGTGAAAAACGACGATCAATTTCTATTGCTTATTTATCAAGCTATTTTAAACAATTTTTTATTTTTATTTAATCTCTATTTGTTTGGCTGTGAGTGTGTTTTAAAATTTCACCCATTGAAAGTGATAGGTTCTGATTCACCTTAAGGGGATATAGAACCCTATAATTTTCAATGGGTCGGGCTTGCAAACATACTCACAGTTGAATGAGGGAGGTTTGGGTGGGGGTGAGAATTGTTTGGGGTGGCTTGATGGATCAGCAAGGGCTTCATATTGTTGTTTTTTACTTTGAAATGGTAGATTTTTTAAAAATTAATATACAAGTTTGAAAAATGTCCGTTATTTTGCAGCAGTTGCCAGCAGGTGGCAGCATGAGATTGGCAAGTTATGAGTGCAAAAATTCAAATAATTTAATTTTAAAAAATCTACTATTTTAACGTGAAAAATGATACGATCAGCACCTTGCTGATTTATAAAGCTATTTTAAACAATTTTTATTTTCATTTAATCTTTTTTTGTTTAACTGTGAGTGTCTTTACAAATTTGACCCATTGAAAAGGATAGGGTTCTAATCCCCCTTAAACGTGCTGCTTTTATGACTAGGTAGAACTCTCCAATTTTAGAAAATTTTACATTATTACATTCTTAACTTTTGTGAAAATAGAAATGTTTATCATTATTGCAAGATGAATGAGCCTCGTGTTAATAATAAATATTAGTTTAGATCTAGACTTAATTATGACATAACAAACTCGGGGAGTCAGGGAGTCATATACAACACTAGAAAATTAGCGCACTTGATGATCGACGTCATAAATATATTTTTGTCAATACAAAATATCATTAAATACATGTGCGTAATGTGAATTTTATATTAACACAAACAA
The DNA here is from genome assembly GCA_034698625.1 of Julus scanicus. Classification (NCBI taxonomy): domain Eukaryota; kingdom Metazoa; phylum Arthropoda; class Diplopoda; order Julida; family Julidae; genus Julus; species Julus scanicus. The sequence goes on from JAQGBW010002490.1 coordinate 15,974, forward strand.
AACACCATGTGTTATTTGTTTAAGGCACCACGAATAACATAATTCAATACTACATGTTTATATTTAGTAATTGTAAACAGCTCGATGAATTTAAAGCGAGTAAATATCATTGCTACTAGTAAATCAATTTATTGTGATAAAAAATGGTCTAGTCACTATAGTGCTTACAAGCATAGGCCTACTGAATCCTTTCTTCATTCCAATATGTAATTGGAATCCAACTTAAATGGAATTTAAGAACAGGTGATACAATTACAATAAACAACATCTCGCCTCATTAAGTACAAAATCACGACATAATAATGTATATTGAACTTACTTTACATATAATGGTCTGCGAAACGTAAAGATGATGTAATCTTATTAGGCATGTCCTACACTATAATTAAAAGTTTACGCAACGTGGCGACGCCATTGTATGTTTACAGTTTACTCAAATGGTCAAAAGATGGCGTAAACGGCATTATTATCGCAAGTGGCGTCATCTATTAATCATGATTGTAAACATGGGTGTTGTAACTAATACATTTAGCATCTATACATGAAACATTATTTCCATTTCCATGAATAATTGTGTATCAGCCACGTTAAACCAGTTTTGAATTCCTTAAATTTCGTCCTATAAATTTAATGATCATATTTTCAAGCCCATTTAAATTCCAAAGCTTTATGAAGGCATTTTGTACTGTACGATTAATGTCTATTTGAACAATGTGTTTACACTTCAAACATGCCCTGGTGAAAAAAACAATAGAAACCAATAGAGATTTCTATTGGTTTATATTGTTATTTGGACATTTTATTGGTTTTAATTGTTTTTTATGGTTCCTGCATGTATTGACTTTATTGACTTCTATGGTTTGGCTATATTTACAGAACAATAGAAAACCATAGAAAACAATTAAAACCAATAAAACCAATAGAAATTTTCTATGGATACCAATAGAAAAAAATAGAAAATAATTGAAACCAATAAAACCAATACAACTTTTCTATTGATACCAATAGAAAACAATAGAAAATAATTGAAACCAATAGAAAACAATAGAAATCTCTATTGGTTTTTTTACCAGGGTGTGCTTTCCAGGATTTTTTTTTTTGTTTGGGCATTTGTCTGGAAATCAAAATATATAGTAGGTCCACTGTACATGTATTGCATGCAGTTTAATAATAAATAATATTCGAGAAGGCTTTTGTGCATCTTTCACAAAAAAACTGTAAACTCGTCAATATTGGTCAGTTCTTAATTGCTGTGCTGCTCAATCGTATTGTGGGCCAAGTTCATGTGTGTTGTCCCCCATCTGTATCTAGGGCCGTGGGTTCGGAAGATGAACACAGCCCTCCTTCCCCTGTTCGGGCTCTTGATAAGTTGCCCGCCTGTACTTCTACCCAACACAAGGTGGCCCAATCTATAGCTGCTTCTACATCTTCCACTTCCTCTACTTCCAAACTCTGGACTAATAAAGTTAAAAGGTTACTTCTGCTTTTACTTCACCAGTTTCTTATTGTCGTTGTTTCTGCTCCCCCACAATGCTTAAGCTCGCTCCACACTGTCCATATATCTTCTTTCCCCATCCCTTCCTATGAACTCTCACATTCCAATAACCCTTGACCTTGCAAAAACATTTTTTTTTAGAAATTTGTCTTTCAGAATGTGTGTGTTAAGATTCTTTTACAATATGTGTACTGTTATGTCTTTGTTGATGTCAGAAATGCTTGTGAACATGTCTGAATGAAGCATAAAGGGCTCTGATAACCCTAGCACCTAGCATTGTTATTTTTAATGTGCTTTGCATTTTAAGATTATATTAATTAAATGTGTTTTCAAAATAACACAATTTTAGGATCATATTTAAGTTAATTTAGTTAGAATATGACAAATATCATATCCCAAGCACTGACTTTAAGGTATAGTTTCATATAAACCAAGATAATTTCTGTTTTTAATAAAAATGTATCAATAGAATTAGAATTTAACAATGCAACCACTGAAGTTACAGATTCTGTAATTCTTCAAGATACATTTTAGGAACATATTTAAATTAAAACTTAACTTACAATGATATAACAAACCATGAAATAAATTCCATTAGCCACAAATAAACCAAGGTAATAATTTCTGTTTTTAATAAAAATGTATCAATAGAATTAGAATTTATTAATGCAACCACTGAAGTTACAGAATCTGTGATTTTTCAAGATACATTTTAGGAACATATTTAAATCTAAATGTTACTTACAATGAAATAACAAACCATGAAATAAATTCCATTAGCCACAAATGTATGTCTACATGTACAGTAGCAAGATCAAAGAAGGAATGTCAGAAATATGTCAGAAATGTATATTAGCTAATATTTTAAGATGGGAGGATATCTCCATGTCAACAGTCACTGGTAATAACAACAAATTTGAAGTACTGCCCAAGTACCAGTACAAAAATAGTAGTGCATGTCAATATTGTATAGATTGAAAACATTGTGTGTCATAGTGCAACATTTTTATCCCCGTTTTATCAGCATTATTAAAGATTAATGTCTTAAAAGGTTTTTTTTGATAAAAATACATGGTTTGAACATAAATTATTCCTTAACATATATCCAGCATTAAGACTCGTACTAACCCCTAAATGTGAAGCATTATTCCCTGCTATTGGTTTTTTTTCCACATGTAACTTAAGAGTATTGAGTGCATTGGGAAACAGTAATGGCGCTGACACAAAGTAACCGAGTAAAGTTCCAAATGTGTGTACTTACTTCCAGGCGAACTGCAGATGATGACGATGACCTTTCCGAAGTGCAGCCAGATGCAGTTCCACCTGAGGTCAGGGAATGGTTGGCTTCAACCTTCACCAGACAGCTCAGTGGCCGAAGACGAAAAACAGATGAGAAACCCAGGTTTCGAACCGTGGCCCATGCCATTCGGGCAGGAATATTTGTTGAAAGGTAGAACCCAATTCTGTAAAAAATAATATTAAAAGTTTGGATTACTTCAGTGATATCCATGCTCGGTTTACAGTAGGAGAGACCGGGGCACAGTGGGTACACTTTTTAGAATTCATTTTTTTTTTAGAAATTTTTTTAACTTTTAGCATTTTAAAAGAATAACACAGTTATATACAAGCCTTCAGGATATGTATACATTTTTCATCGTTTTAAAGCTACTAGGTTTTTTTTTTGCTATAAAAGATTAAAGTTGGTAGTGCAGACCGTCCCACTGTGCCCTATACTGGGGCACAGTGGGACATGGAAGTGGTCCACGCAAAATTAAGACACATTTTACAAGAAAAAGAACACCACATTGATTAATTGTGTTTAATTCAGCACGTGAATTTATAATTCCAAGTATAAATTTCAAAAACGATTAAAATTAATCGTAATTAGAGCAGCTTTCATATTTTCGCCGCCTACTCGTCCAAATGTGGTTTTTTTCTGTGATTGTGAACCATTTTTACTTTAAAACATAAATTTAAACATGGATTTTATTTAAAGTTATCATTAATGAGAAAATATAAAAGTATTTCTTAAAAAAATTAATCGGGGTATGCTGGGGCATGTCCCACTGTACCCCGTAATGTTTCGGTCCACTGTACCCCGTATAACTAATTTGATTTGCAAAAGGCCTTACAGCTGACCACGTGGCTAATTAACATAAACTTTAGTTTGAAATTATAGCTGGATATATACACTCGT
>JAQGBW010002491.1:0-19665 GCA_034698625.1 Julus scanicus
CCAATTTTCTGAAAATGTTTTGGGAACAATTTGTTGGTTCATTTACGAAAAATATGAGTTTTATTGGGTGTGCAATTGCATTTTTTGCACACTGTACCTAAACGAGGTAATGAACATTCCTTTTTTGTATCACAAGAATATGATTTGACATTTTGGTAATTGTCGTGGGATGAGATCTTGAAAATTTAAGAGATCAGCCTTGGAATTCTTGAAATATGCTTTAAATTTTGTCTCAAAATTAACTGGACACCCGGTCTTCCATTGATTTGCAATTGTTATAAGTAAGCAATACAAACAATAGAATAAACTTTTTAAAAAATGAAGCACAATAAAACATGTTCAACAAAAAAATAAGAATGTTTTCTCAACTGAAAAAAATGTTTTGTTAATTAGAACTAGAACTAAGTTGGTTATCATAATTAACTGCTTATTAGTTTTTAGATTTAATTGCATTTAAATGAATAATGTTTAGTTATTTAGTTAACTAAATTTAACTTGACTTTGCCCAATACTGATAGAATGATATGATCTATTTCATGACTGCATTGTTAACATTTAGAAATTATTCACTCCTGGCCAATATGTGTCAGTTTACCAATGGCAAGTTGGCCCCCTAAACATTAGACGAGTATATGCCTAGATATTTTGTGGGATAGGATCCAATATCTTGGGTTACACTATTTTGGACATATATTTAGAATCGTCAGTCTGATACGTATAGGTTCTGGCAGATTTGAGAATTTGTCCATGTCAAATAGAAATTGCATTTCTACTTTAAGTCTAAAGAAAAATCGCACTTTTATTGCAGAAGAATTATGGTTTTACCTTAAAAATCGCGTTTTTACCTTGAAAGCAAAATAACTGTAGTTATAAAACAAGAAAATCGCACTTTCACAATATGAAAAATAAAAACACATGCAACAGGCATTTTATGTGGAATTGGAATTTCTAGAGACCAGTCGTTTTTAAATATTCTGAAAATTAATGTTATCAAAACCACTACTTTACACAATCAAGCTATTTCAAATTATGATATTTTTCAGAAAAAAAAATTCACTTACCATTGCATAATACTAGAGAAACGCCTAGAGCAAAAACCAAAACCAACTTCATGATCATCAAATGTTCTAACTAATTCTACAAGAATTTCTGGTGCAGTTGGTTAGTTTTGACGCTTTTGTTAATCTAGCGCCATCTGCTGTTTCAAAGCTGTATTTGCACGGTGGGTTATGACACAATTTGGGTTTTCAAGGCACCAATAAGAGACAGCAACATTCACACATGTGCCCTAATGAAAGTTTCATAGTATACAGATGGAAATCATTCTAAACTTTTTTCCATTTGTAATTTGTAACCTTAAAAATGGTCATACACAATTGTTGTTATTCTTGTTCATTATCATTATAAAAATTTGGCAATATCTGTACATTACAATTTAGTCGTTGTGAACTTGTTATAGGCTTATTCTGTATTTCTGTCTGGATCATCTTCATTATGGGCCATTAAAACTGGAGGTCTCAAGAAAACTAATTCCTCAAGTATCTTGTCCAAAATGTGTGTTGTTAGCCTCATACAGTGCCATGTCCTTTCCTTGACTTTTGAATGGCCCCAAGTGGATTTTAGAGCGTAGAAAGTTATGGTTGGACAAGTTGTTTGAAGGCCCTTTAAATTGACCAGTTTTACAATCTATAGGCGTCCCTTTCACTCACGTTCTATCCATAGCGAAGCCTTGGAAGAGTCATTGGCCAACCTTGAACTGCCTGATCAAGTGCAAGAATCAGTTTTAATTGAGTGGTTTGGCTGTCTGTCTCTGCTTGCCTCGTTTATTTCCACTTACTTCATTTCTCCTAACAGATAGTATTACTACAAATGTCAGCCATGGACGACAGAACAAAGATGAGGGAAATTCTTCTACGAATGAGTGAGATTGGTGCGATTTGTTTCGGTGAATTTACTTTGAAAAGTGGGATAAAAAGTCCGATCTACATCGACCTGAGAACCACAATGTGTGAACCGGAATTACTGGTAAGGATTTTATTTTTTAGGCCTTGAAGAAGTTGCCCAAAATTTGCATACCGTTTTGGCACTGTGCATGCTTGTGTATTTTGCTAACTTTCAAATTTGCCATGGATATCCGTGTTCAACTTCGACATTACAGGGTCGAAAAAGGAAGAGTTGAACCTTGAGGCATGAAATACATTCGATTACTTAATCGAGTTTAACCCTGCTTTGAGGCTGAAATTTAACAGCAGACCAGTAAACAAATATTGCACTATTTTAAAATAAATATTATATCTAAAGTAAAACCTCAGCAAATGTGAAAACTGTACAATATCTAGTACAGACCAGAGCAAACACGAAACAGAAACAGAGTTTTTGCGTTTTGAATAAATCAAGTGGTTTCATAAACGTTTTTCGATAAACAGGTTTGTCCAAATACAGTGTCCACATAAAAAAAAACATTCAAGGTGCTTATGCACCTAAAGGTGGGTATCCACCAAAAGAAACTTACCACACAAAAAACATACACTTACAAACATTGATGTGTCCAGAAGTGTTTGCGAACAATGTGGGGAAAACGATGTTTTCCCCCACATTTTGATGTTTTTTTATGTGTCGTGGCGATCGCTCGAGAGGCGGTCCGGATCAAAGGAATTTGCAACACATGTTTGGAAAAACATGCTGAAAACATTGTTTTAGTGTTTTTTGTGTATGTTTGATGTTTATGTTTCTTTTGGTGGATACGTAGCTATACGAAACATTTAGAAACTTGAAACATACACATGCTACCTTGGTGTGCCCAGGAGTGTTTGTGAAACATGTGTCCAAAAACTGCTATTTTCTGACACATTTTGACGTTTCCTGACGATCGCTCAAGAGGCGGTCCGGATCAAAGAAAAAAATACACATGTTCTGAAAAGCATGCTGGAAGTTTTTGTTCAGCGTTTTAAGTGTTTGTGTATGTTTCCTCTGGTGCATACCGACCTTTAGTAACTGTTTATAAGGCCATGGTAGTAGCGCCAAGACTAGCAAACATGTTTCCCCTTGTTCCATGCCGCCTGTGGAAACACGCTTTTTGGTAAAAGTTTGCTGAAACATTTTGACAAAAAACTGGTGCCAATTATTTTCTGCGATGTTCTAAACTCCTAATGACAATAAAATCGCATTAAAGTAAAAATGCAGTAAATGTGCAAATTGTACAATGTCTAGTACAGACCAGAGCAAACACGAAACAGAAACAGGGTTTCTGCAAGCCAATCAAATGGTTTCATGAACATTTTTCGTTTGTCAAAATATAGTGTCCACATAATAAAAAAAAACATTTATAAAGTGTTTTATGCCATGATAGGAGCGCCATTAACAGCAAACATGTTTTCCTTTGTTCCGGGCTGCCGGTGGAAACATGCTTTTTGGCCAAAATTTGCTGAAACTATTGGCCAAAACACTGGTTAGCAAACTTTATATCGTAAACTTGTTTCAGAAACCCTGTTTCTTGTTTACTCAGGTCTGAACTAGGCGTTACAGCATAAATAGTGCAGATTTTTGATAATTTCTTCTGCATTGATTTTGAAACACATGTCGACTACAATACAATTTTGGAAAATTATCATAATTTATTTCAAATTGGAGATTTTTACCTAAAATACCAATTATTTAAGTGTTTGTATTAAAAACTGAAAGTATTTTCATCAAATTGTGCTTCAGGATACATATTGAGGAGGTCCACAAAAATTAATATGTTCAATAGCAGGTGGATATGAACCTTTTACACAATTTATTATATGAATTTCAGATGCAAATTGCTGCCGAGGTTTGGAAAACAGCAGAAAGGAATAATTTAAAAGCGGACGTTGTGTGCGGGGTTCCAACAGGCGCTATTCCATTGGCTACGGTAATTGTTTTTGTATTCTGGATTATACTTACAAATGATGTTAGGAAAAAATATTAATTCCATGTGTTTTTTATATTACAGTGCGTCTCTGTTCATTCAAATATGCCAATGATATTCTGTCGCAAGGAAGTGAAGAAATATGGTCTTCAAAAGCCAGTCGAAGGCAAATATAAAAATGGAGATAGGTGTATCGTTATTGAAGATGTCTTTGTAAGTGGCCAGAGCACGTTGGAAACAATTGAGGTAAGAAGATTAGTAAAAAACATTTGAATATTTTATCTACCATAGTTGCTTAGTGACAGCCTTGAAAATTAGGTTTGTCTATGGAAATGCAGGGGCCCGGGATAGTTCCTCCTAATCTTGTTTGTTGATTTTTAACGATGGCCCATTTCTGCTAAAAACCAACGCCAGGAGGTGAGCTTTCATCACCTATCTGGGAATTTTGCCTACGAGGGGAGACTTCCACCCCCTCTCGAGGTGTCTTAAACGTGCAACAATCAACACCGGACCTCGGTTGAAACTCTCATCCGAAAGACCCATAGCTTAGGAAATTTCTCCCATCCGTACCGACCTCGGTGCGTCCCAATCTTATTCTTTGCAATTTTTACTAACTGCTACTGTCCATTGTCCTAACGCCCTTATTTATTTATTTATTTATTTATTTAATTTGATATTAGCTGCCACTAAGCTTACCAAACTATGTAATTTGGCTTGAAAAAGTTAAACTTGCCAAACTTAAAAAAAAAATTATTTATTTATTTGATATTAGCTGCCACTAAGCTTACCAAACTATGTAATTTGGCTTGAAAAAGTTGAACTTGCCAAACTTAAAAAAAAAACATTTTACAGTTACTTAAAGGATCTAGCCTTCAAGTCACCGATGCAGTTGTTTTTCTTGATCGAGAACAAGGTGGTAAAACTATTCTGGAAAGGGAAGGTATCAATTTGCACAGGTACGAATAACTTGGCATATTAGCTTAAAATGCATTTTTTGGAGGGTGGAAGCGATCTTATTAAGGCCTCTCTATTCATTAATCTAATTTTCAGTGCCATAACTATATCAGAAATGCTGGATATCCTTCACGAAGCTGGGAAAATAAATGACGATATTTACAGCGAATGTCAAGAGTTCATAAAACAAACTAAGGTCACTGCCTTACCAAGACTCCTCGAAACGGCCCGTCGACCTGAGGTATGTCCTATTTGTATAGTAACAGCAATAAAAAAAAAGGTTATTTGTATAAATATATCTCTTAAAGCAACTAGAATGAAATGTATTATGTTAACTGGAAAATTTCAAGCTTGTTTAGCAAGATGTATAGTTTCAGGTTTTAATTTTGCAATTGGTCATCACAAATTTCTCATTTTCGTTTTAGAAACTGTCTTACGAGAAAAGGGCCAAGATGTGCAAACATCCATTAACAAAGGAGCTACTAACAATCATGGCAACTAAAAAGTCAAATTTGGCTTTATCAGCCGATGTCACAACTTGCGACGAGTTAATCAAAGTTAGTAAACTTTACCTTGAAATGCAAAGCACGGACAATTGATTTTCGAATAAGAAAAGCACGTAAATAATCATGGATTGCATTACAGCTAGCAGACGAGTTGGGACCCCATTTGTGTTTGCTCAAAACGCACGTGGATATATTAACCGATTTTAGTCAGGAAAAAATCCTTCACCTGAGGAATTTGGCAGAAAAGCATTCCTTCCTCATCTTTGAAGACAGGTGTTTATTTAGTTTCTATTCTGTGCAGATAGTTATGGTTGGTTAATACCATATTTTTGCTAGAAAGTGTCATACTAATTCAAATTATGTTGTTCTCGTAGAAAATTTGCTGATATTGGAAACACGGTTCGGTTACAATATGAAGGTGGTTCTTACGAAATCGCCAATTGGGCTCATATTATAAATGCACATCCCCTTCCTGGTCCGGGAATTATTCAAGGGCTAAAGCATGTAAGTTTTCTAAATGGGAAATTTGTAACCTAGGCATGAACCATTCAGAATTTAATACCGTAGCGTCTAAGCTAAAAAAAACTTTTTCCTAGGTGGGTATTGGAAAAAATAGGGCCTGTGTCCTGGTTGCGCAGATGAGCTCAGTGGATCATCTTTGCAGCAAAGAGTATATCCAAAGTAAGTAACTGATCGATGTTAGACTTATGTGGGGGAGTTTTAAGGACCGACCGAGACTCGGTTTTGGCGCCGAGTGTCAAAAATGTCAGTCTCTGCTTCAGGACGAATGTATGCTTAAGTTTCGGCTACTTGCCGCACTTACGTACAGCTTTCTTTTCAAAGCTTGAAGCTTGCCATGGCTGCTGTAAAAAAGGGAATTCCCGTTAGTTTTTTATGCCAACCTTCATGGCAAAAATGCAGAAGTGATGTTCTTTTTTTGCATACAACATTCGCTCGATTGGATTTAACTATTAGGATTGTTTGTTTGTTAGCTAATATTTTGATTATTCGCTAGTATTATTAAATATTAATTATTAACTGTATTCCTAGGTGCCTTGTATATTTTTTGGCCGAACATGTCGATAGACGTTCGGCCAAACCTCAAAAAGCTACTCTTGGTCGATTTTTAGTGTGTATAAAGTTGAACTGTTCTGTAATTTTTTTTTTCTTGTTCATGTTAAGGTACAGTGGAAATGGCAAATAGAGAGAAAGATTTCGTTATTGGCTTTATCTGCCAGTCACACTTGACTGCCGATCCAGAAATGGTTCATATGGTCCCTGGTGAGTTATGCAATACTAGATTTATTTCTTACAGTAAAGTTTCTCAGAGTTTACTTGATTAATGTTATCTAATATATATATATATATATATATATTTTTTTTTTTTTGGAAAACAGGAGTCAAACTAGAGAGGGGTAATGATGGACTCGGACAGGGCTACGTGACAGTGAAGGAGGCATTTGATCTCGGTGCCGATTTGATAATTGTTGGTCGTGGAATCCTTCAGTCGGATAACTACAAGGAAGCTACAAAAACGTATCAAGAAGCGGGATTTAAAGCTTACGAAAGCATGGTAGAAAACACAACTTTCTAATTTGGAAAGATGTAAAATGAATTATTTAAACAGTATATAAAACATAATTTCACACATTGTTGTATAACTTTAAATAAATTGTGAAAAACTTGATTACTTATAAAAATAAAATATCATATATATTCAGTACTAAAACTGACTTGTGCTTATTTTTTATCACAGGTTAAGCTAAGCAATTGAATTATGGACAATTTTTTGTAACAGTTTGGTAATAATCATTTTTCAGGAATGAAGGCACACCATTACTTTACCAGAACATGCCGTTTAATTTACAAATATATGTTGTTCCAAAACAAAAAGAAATTATTTCACGGATTTTATGCAAAGAGAAGAAACAAGGCAACGAAAGAGTTACCCTTCTGTTAATATCTTTTGTTGCTGCACTACAGCCGGAATCCATTGTCACACAAAAATAAAAGAGTGTGCTATCAAAATAATTTTGAAAATGTTGTACATCATTCGTTCAAATTTACATCGTCCTTTAATGGCTGGTCAAAAATTAATTATTTCTTCAATTAACCTTGACGTTACAAGGAATCTTTCAGAATTCCAAAGTTGTTTTGGTTTCATGATTGGTGGGAAACCAAAAAAAGGCTGAAATACAAGTCGTACGAAGATATTCAACCAGGTTGTTTTGCATCACTTTGTCTTTTCTTCAACCTTCTTTGGTAAAAAGTCAGTCCACATTCATGTTCCGGTGTATCCGGTGCTAATACTTCAGATGTTTGAAAATCGCATTCGTCACTACCAGAGCTCTGAAACAGCCCCTGAGAGTGTCTGTCCTTACACTTTGGAGAAGAAGAGCAGTTATCTTTTCCTTTCAAGGCCTCCATTCTAATGTCATTATCAGAACTATCATTCAAATTAAGAACACCGCGTGATGTAAGCCTCCAAGCTTTATCCGAGTTTGTAGTTTCTAGATTGCCACCTTCGAATACTGGAGTTTTCACCGAAAAAGCAAACGGCGGAGCAACGTCTATGTTTTCGGACTGGATGCACACACTGTTATCATTCACAATTGTCCTCGTGCTTTCGTCTGCAGAAGTATGACTAGAATTATCTGCAACAACATCCGATATTCTCTCACGTAAATGTTGTTTCTTTGTAGTTGGTATCTTAGAGACAGTAACTTCAAGAGGCACGTAAGATGTAGTTGAATTGCGACTACGGGATAACTGATTTGTAGGTTCACATCTGACACATAAATATATACTAAGATTACGCTATGATTTATAAAACGATTCGTGAATAGCAGCGCCTATATCCACATTTAAATTGAAGCAAGTATTTCTTGAAAGTTGGGAAGCAAAAATCCATAAGATGGTATATATACACAACTCAATTAAGAAGAAGCAAACATCTAGAAACCAGCACTTGGAACGGACGCTAAGGTGTGAATACTCGAGGTGTGTTCAAAATACTCGTTATTTAATTAAAATATAAAACTATTGGTTTCACTTACCCATAAACTACCCCACATTTCCGAGTGTTTTGTTTGATGACGTTGAAGTCAGGTTGAGATTTTCCCCTTTTTCTGCCAGACAATTTGATGGCTTTCGCATCCGATTGTGTAAACTGCATGGCAAGCTGAAATATTGAAAATGTGGTTAGTTCTGTTATGCCATGCGTGAATTTACTTATACTAGAACATAATTTAAGAACTCACATACTCCATAATGAGACTAATGTTTGCAATAACGAGTACCACACACAGAGTATCATCACAACTTACCCATTTGCCGCCTTCTTTATAAGGAACCGTTGGAACTTCCAAAGGTTGTGACTGGCTGCTTCCAGTATTTGGAAATTTAATTGTACTCGGTGTTGGACTCGTGACAAATGATAATGGTGGTTTGGCATAACATGCTTTCTTTTTTTTATGTGTGGGTGGCATCTTTCATGGAGTGGTTGTTGGAGAAAATCCATAGATTTACCTAAAAAAAAATAGGTAATTGTTAACATAAATTCCCATAACACGTTTTTAAACACACTTTATAATTTAAATAAGCATCATCATAAGTCGAAATAATATAACCGTTTAAGCTGATTAATTGGACCACAGATAAGTTTAAAAGCCATGCATAGATATTTCGGAAATTGGACATGTGCACTGCTACAATTGTACGAATCCGACATTTTCCTCCCCTGAGAGTAATACCCTAATAGGATAAACGAGTGAAGGACCAAGCGCCATTTAAAACCCATCTCTACAAGGCACGTGGAAACTAAACATTCCGGATTTGTAACTCTTTGATTATGGGCCAACCTCCAAACCTCCTGAATCTTTAAGTTGTTGGAGCCTTGCACTCCTCTGCCAGCACTAAGGAAATGGGAGTTCACCGCGTCCAGCCCTTTATGTTTCAGTAACATAACAAAAAAAGGGAAGGTGTAACATTTTCCCTAAACTTAAGTGGTTAGTATTTCATTGACCACTTGCTCCTTGGAGGAATAGCAATTCCAGCACTAAGCGACAGGTTGCGACTTGCCAAACGTTCTTACTTTTATGTCCCTCACCACTGCCACCACTTGACAGCTGAAATACGAGGGACATTAAGTGACCATTACCTAAACAGCAAGGCAATATACATGATATATTATTCCAAAAATGTGGAGATACGACGAAGTGTTAGTTTTGGTTGTGGCATTGCCGACATGGGTCAAAGACCAAAAGCGTGGACTTGTGGCGGCTGCTGGACAGCGTGGCATCCAGCTGCATGGCTGTAGTGATGGCCAACAAAGACAACCTTGAGGCGCTAAGATTTATGTATCAATCTTTATTGTAACGGTCCTGTTGGGGGATAAAGCAGGAGAAGATGTCACAGACAATGTCAACTTGACTACTGCACATCCCTCCCCAACTTCTAGATAAACTCAATGTAAACGTAAATGAAGTTTGGTATATAGTTTTCCAAAATAACTTAAAATATGAAAAACCCAGTGGTTTAAACTGAAGAATATACATGAATGATCTTGTAAAGATATATGTAAAAGCCCCATCTGAGATGGGCCACATCACACGTGCCTAACACCAGCATGGTTCAAGATACCTGTTGGCCACCAGCCTACCAAAACTTGTAACAACCGTAAGCATGGAATCATGGCATGTTAATTCGATTCCATATACTGTTTACCAATTGTACACGACTGTTATAAATTAAAGAACTTACAATCACGTAAAGAAACTTCAACAGCTTGTAGAAAACGAACGATACAACGCGCGGTCAAGTTTATCAGATTCTTAAATCATGTAACCTGAAGAGGTTTCAACGGTCAATTTGCTACAGCGCTTGGGAGTCAGACCCAACTTTTAGACAAAATGAGGGCGGTTTCGTTTGTCGATCGTCTTGAATTTGATTTCGCTGGTAATTTTCTCAAGGATGCTATAACGTTGGGAGATGTCGACAATGATAAGGTAAACAACAGCAAAGTTTCGAAGATTCCTGATTAAAACTGCTTTTCAGGGTTAGCATCCTCCATGCACGGTTCTAGGGATATGTGCAAAGGATCTCCGAACATTTGAAATTGTACGGAGACTCGTGAAGGCTCTCGAAGGGTTTGTGTGCTGTAAACATATTTTTCTCGCAGTAAAATACAGTAAACACGAAATTTTCTCTGATGTTTATGCTGTAAAATTATATACACGATGTTTATCATCCGTTTTGAGAGTCCCTTTTTATAGACTTATGTGGTGAAATTCACATTTGGATGGCACCTTCACGAGGCTCCGTACGATTTCTATGGTGGGAAATGTCCGATCTGAAATGCACAGATTCTTGATGTTCGTTGTTTGCCCTTCTTATGTCATTAATGATGCATTTCAAACAATTTTTTGTGGCAAAAACACTATAATAGGTGATGCTTGATTAAATCAAGCATGTTTTCTGGAATTTAACCTGGGTCATATAAAAACAACGAGATACTGCGGAGAGATATAGGCAAAAGCGCCGTAGTGTAAATTAAAGCGCGAAATGTGAATTACAAATTCTGATATTATTGAAAATTTTACAGTTTTAATAGCTGTAACATGTTTTAAAATCTCGAAATTGCGACCAAACCAGTCTCGATCCCTATAGAAAAAATCAAATGAAAGTTTCATCTAATGCCCTAAAGAAATAAAGACTATCATGCCCAGAGCTAGTTTTTGGTCTGTTTATTTATCAAAGGATGTTGAAAAATGAACAAAAGTTCAATATTTACAAATATTTCATTTTTAAGGAGAAAGAGAAACAAACTAGTCATGCTGCAGAAACATAGTTCTGGTACGTACAACAACGTATCGGTTCACATAAAATCCCCATCTGTGCTTCTGCCTTGCTAATAAACGTCACATCTGACAAACCAGGCTACATCTGTTGTATATGTTGAAGAAATAAAAATGTCCAAGAAGTAGAAAAAATGAAGGTAGAAACATGACCATGAGATAGCTAGCCGAATAAATTTTCATGTAGCATGTTTACAATTTATTTGCAGAACAATGAGCTTGTTGTTGGCAATGTTTCTGGAGATATAACTATTTTCAAAGGGACGGACTGTAAACCCTGGAAAACGGCATGCGCTTACGGGATAGTAGCTTCGGTTGTGATTGGAGACGTACTCAATGAAAACAAGGTAATTTCGTGCCGAAAATAACTATATGAGCTTGTTATCGACCAATACAAATTTATATTCTTGATTTGTAGAATTACTTAGTATCGATCACAGGAGAAGGATGGTGTAACATATTTCTCGTTGACAAAAATGGCCCTTGCCAGGTAATAGGAAATATCAGTACATTTGTACTCATTGACGAACACTTTTCTAATTGAAATTTCTAAATAAAACAGGAAGAAGAGCACAGGCATAATTCAAGCAATAACAGCGCCACAGATTGTAAAGTATTAGTACCATTTTACACTCAAAGGATAATGGCTAACACCAAAGTTGCGTTACTTGCAGATATTGGTAATATGTTATTTACTAAATGTAGTTATGCAGACAACGCCACGTTCACACGATGCGGTTTTCTTGACTAATAGGAAATTATGCTAAATATGTGCTAACTGGATGCAGTGTTCACACTATTCAGTTTCGAATTTTATCACGTGCCTCATTTTTTTACCACGTACATGTAGTTTTTAGCGACAAAACTGAATGTCAAAAACAAACGAATATGGAATTGATCCGTACGCGGAATGAGACGTATCGTATGAACGTACAGATTTAAAAGCAAGCGCCACATTACTTATTATTTGTTGAAAATAAAAGGACAAGTTTTTTTAATGTTTTCTTATAATTTGTTTTGTTAGATGGTGATGGTGCCGTTGAGTTGCTAATTGGCATGTCGGATAGGGTGGTTAGGTCATATCGATGGACAAAAGTTTTACCGGTAAATCTATATTTTTCAAAGTTTTTTAGAAAAAAAAAATCTTGTGTATATATTAATATTGAACATTCATTTACAGTATACCCACACCAAATCAGGGGGCCGGTTGGTTGCACAAAACAAATGGGAATTTGCATATCAGGTTGGTTTTGTTTCGGTTTTTTACTTATTTCAGCTTTTTAATAAAAATGTAGTATTATATTTAATTACACAAATTGTAGATTGGGTCAGTGACGCTAAATACAAATCAGGATGGCAGTGTTAGTATAATGGTGTCTCAGCCAGGTGGAACGTACATCCAACTAAATTGCTACAATAATAAAACTAACAATGATGATGCTTCCAAGTAAGGAAATTGATTTTTGATATAGTTAAGATAATGTGAAGTAAGAGGTACTTAATTATAAATTTCGTTTCACGTCTAGATTGGAATACCATTCCTTGTCCTCAACAAAAATGCGAAATCCAAATGTTTCGACTGAAATTGTCGGTAACATTCAGCGTTGCACCAGTCAGGAAACAATACGAACTCTTTACGCTGTGGCAACATTAGATGGTATGCCATTGTTTTTTATCATTTCACTGACTTGACGGTGGAGTGGGTGACGTGCTTGCCTCTCGATCCTAAGATGCGGTTCGCTTCCCGTTCGAGGTCGGTGGGAATTTTTACTGATGGAAGAAATTCACTAAATAGCAGCTCTTTTGGATGAGTTTAAACCGCGGTCCCGTGTAGATTGTTACTCGTTAAAGACCCCTAGAAAGGGGGTGGAAGTCCCCCCCTCGTAAGCAAAATTTCCAGATAGGTCATGAAGGCTCATCCCCTGGCATTGGTGTTTAGCATTAGTTGCAGAAATTAGCCAACGTTAAAAATCAACAAACAAACAATCAATTTCTCTGACTTGATAAGAACCCATGATCTCTTGCTATTGTCGTTTTAGGGACACTCATGCTGCTTGACGAAGAACAAATTCTCTGGTCTTTGCAAGTCAACCACCAGCTATTTTCCATAACAAAACTCGACATCACAGTAAGATCCTTTTTCAAAAAATTAAACTTTTCTAATGATGAATTTAAAGGGCTCGGGTCCTTACACCGGCCATGTTAAAATGTTACTCTACGTTAGTTTCTGTTTTTAGGATTTTTTTCTTCAAAATTATCACAATAATTTAAGTTGGTTATCATAGTTATTTTTTATGTGTTTTACCTTAGAATGATGGAAATGAAGAAGTTATTGCCTGTTCGTGGGATGGCTTGACCTACATTGTAAACCACGAAAACCAGTCACTTCGATTTCAGTTTGATGAAACAGTATGCACTTTCACTGCCGGTTTGTAACCTGGGAAAAAAATAGAATATATCTGTATTCAAAATTGTGTCACCGATTTAAATGTATTTCTTGTTGTCTTTCTAATCCCCCATAGGTCATTATTCAGTAGTGCCTGGAAAAAACAATCCATGTCTCGTGTACGTCACATTTAGTAACAAGATCTACCTCTATTATAATATTCACATACCAAGATTGACCACCTCCAGTCTAAGCGGAATCATGGAGTCTCGCCCAAAAGTCGCTTCGCTCTTGTCTTGTCTTCAAGTTGATAGTAAGCGAAATCACTCTGCATCTTTCATCATCCAAGCTTAATTGTATACAACATTTATTTACAATATATTGGCCAACTATTTTATCTTACAGGCTCAAATGCAAAACAGCTTCAGCAACTTTATCATTGGAGACTGTATGGAATGTCATCAAAATCGACATCTAGTTCATAACTTACACAATTGTTTACCAACATTTATAAATATAATTTAAATAAAATATATTATTGAAACTCAAAGTGACCAAATAATCTTCTGATTATTTAACGTGAATCCATGAGACTCGACTCGTCTCTCTCCACGTTGAGAAGGTTGTTGGTTAAGCGTTGTTAATTTACTGCAATCTTGCAGGGAGTTGGGCTGATGCGGCTCGTACCTACAAGAGTTCTCTCTACTCCACCATATGTGTGTTTGAGTCTTGTTGTGATTCGTGGGGTTGAAGAGTCTGGGACTTGGACTTAGGAAGGACAGATCTTGTCCTGAGGCTGGAGATGTATTGGCACTTGGCAGTGGTAATTATTGGCTTGTGGTGTTATGTGGTGCTCGCAGGAGACAATCCTGAGGAACTCAATGTATTGTTCCTGAGAAGGAAGTGCTGTTGTCCTGGATCAGCCATCGGATTCCCAACCCCGGTTGGGAATCAGATGTCTTGGGGCCTTTCAGGTGAGTTATTTTGTGGGAAAGTGTCTAATGCATTCTGGCGCGTGGTATTGTGAGTGTGACCGCGAGTAACATAACAGCTGGGAGGCGTGCTACAACGATATTGAGACATAGGATAATTTTATTGGAATTAGGGGGTCTTTACAAGGGGTCTGTACTTGGATTTGGGCGAAGGGATCCCCGGCTTAGGATCCCCTTCGAGGAGCCCTGAACATAACGTTGTTAGTATAGGATAAAGGGACTTAACGTTACATCTCGACAGTGTTACCAGATTGTGGTAACGCAAGAGATATGGAGAGGATACCCTTAGTGGTGACACTAGGATGCGGCCATTTTCACTCCTCTATTGCAGGGAGAAATTTTTTTAGAAAAAAGGTGATGTTATGGCTAAGATAAGGCTGTAGCTGGTATGGTCAAGAATAAAGGTTTTTATATGTGCATGCTGATGCTGTGATTTTTTCTGGGATGGAGGTGTGAAACTGTGTTAATGCTGCTGCCATGGTATTCTTTTTAAGGGCACGGACTGCCTCCGGTGTATAATTTTATAGAAGGTCTGGATTATGAGATGTGTGTGGGAAGATAAAGTGGATTTATGAATTTTTTAAAAATTGTATAGATGTCGGGGAAGGGATGCCTATGGGAGGGTGGACGGTATTGTTGGCGGATGCAATAAGGCATATGTTTAGTCCCAGCTCATGTCCATTATAGCATTCACGGGAATGGTAAAGTCGGCAAGCTAATTTTTACCCCCAATTTACTGAAATATCTTAATTATTACTTGTATTTCGAAATGTAATTTAAATTTTTTTCTACAGAAAAGTATTTGTAAATTTAATAAAAATAAAGAAAGAAGAGTTTTTGAAGCCAATAAGAAAGTGAAAAATAAAATTCTAGTGGAGACAATCTATTATCATAAAATATAATTGATTAATTTAGAATGTTACCATCATTAAATTCAAGCCACATTTTAATCTTTTGAGATTTCGATCATTTAGACTTCATATAGATTTTTCAACTTGCCCCTGTTCTTTTTCTATACAAAAATACTCGATCACAGCTAGGGTTTAGGTAAAGGTAATTTTCAGTGGTTATTTATTTTTAGAGGATAAAGTAAAGATAATATAATTTGTTCTCTTGTTTACTGCATACACACTGCATCTTTTTTTATTTTTAAATCCATTCAATTTTTTGAAGAAAATGTGGGGGAGTGCTGCAGCATTCACATGTGGAAGTCTTGCAATTGAAAAATAGTGATCAAAACGTAAACAAATGCAAAGTTAAGCACATACTCTTTACAAAATTAAGGCTCTTTATGCCACGAGGCATTATAGGTTTTGTATGATAATAAAATAAAACACAACTTTTACAAACAAATATTTTGTAGGCCCCATAGCATATTTGTTTCTACGGATATGGCTAATCTGGCACTGCTAAGATACTAGCAATTTTTTGAAGTTTTGTTTGTTTTAATATAATGTTATACAAATCTCAAGATCGGGATGGATGAAATATTCCTTTTGGAGCGGTGGCATTTTGGTAGACAAATTCATCTTATATTTGTGATGAAGCGCACATGGATTTTGTTACTCAGCCCACTTGGCAATTAAGTGTTAGTATTTTGCATTGTTTGGTAATTTGTAACAGATATGAAGAGAAGGAGGAGCACTGTCGCAGCCGATTTTTAGAGGAATTATCACGGTATTTGCTATGGAAAACCGCAAAAACCACAGTCATGGCACGTAGGCGACCCGGTAATTGAACCCAGGACTCCCGAATGAAAGGCCGATATATAGTAAGATTATTAAAGTTTGACTCCTATTATGTTACATTTAAACAATAAATTTCAATCATAATTCTGATACAGCCGCTGCTAATCCAAACTATAATTTGGACCTGTACCTGTTTGGATTAGCAAACAGGTAATGACAAGTAAGGAAGCATTATCCCTGCAGGATAATATAGGATTAAATAAATCGTGGATACTTTAGGCAAGTTTTTGGTGTTTTTTTTTTTCAAATTCTGAAAAAGTGTTCTATATATATATATATGACCCTAACTAGACCGGGTCAAATACATATAGCACCAACTCTCCTTTTTTCCGACTAGGGCGCATCATTTAATTTTCCTCTATGAATAACAGATGCAGGGATATTCCCATCAATTTCTGATAGCTATCCCATAAATGTGGGTAAGTTTGAGCCAGGACGTTTTTCAAGGCATGTAATGGAAAAAATTATTGAGGACCCAAACTTCAATTTTGATAATTGTATTCTATATTTTCTTGTTAATTAACTCGAAATGTAAGGACCCAAGTTCTTTTAATTTTTTTCGCATGCATGTGGAAACATGTACAGTCTTATATATATTTTTTTTATTTTTTTTCCGCTTAGAATATGCCTTGAAAATGCATGGCCCAAAGTTAGCCCACATGATGAGGTACTTTCAATGCAAAAAAAAATAAATAAATAAATAAATAAAAAAAAAAAAAAAAAATGTGTATTTAAAATTTACCTAAAAATAACACATTTACCTAAAACATTTAACCACTTTTGCCCGCCATATCAAATGGCGGCGCGTTCCCCCTTATGGGGAACAATACATCAGGGTAAAAAAAAACACTTTTGCCTAAAACTTTTGACTAACTTTAATAAAAACTTTTAACCACTTTTGCCAAAAACGTGTAACCAATTTTACCAAAACTTATGACAGGTTTTACCTAAAACTTTTAACCACTTTTTATTAAAACTTTTAACTGCTTTTACCTAAAATTTTTAATCATTTTTAAAAATTACGTTTAACCACTTTTCCTTCAACTTTTAACCCCTTCTACATCAAACTTTTAATCACTTTTATTTAAAAAAGGTACATTTCTACCCAAGAAAAATTTCCATTTTAACGCAGAATAAATGCATTTCCATAATGCCTTATTGCCTTCTCCTTAATTTACCTTCTGCGTTGATATAAAAAATAGCAGTTCTAGAGCAGAAAAATTGCACTTTGAAATTTGAAAAAAATTTAGTGAGAGAAGAGAGAGAAATCTATCCCCAATATCCCCCTCCACCCATATATACGGCCTTGATCATAATTATTGAATAGTTTTACAAAATTCCAAAAAAACACCAAAACCTGGCCCAAAGTATCCACATTTTACAGCATTCAATTCCATACGCTGTATATATGGCACATATTATTTGGTAAACTACGAATATGTGTGTTAGACTAGTCTTGAATGATATTTACCGTGTAAAACAGTTGTAGCCATGTGAACAATGACGAGTTATTCTAAAAATTACCCGTTCATTTTTGTAAACATCTTGTTTAACGCCTGGATGACCTGTTGTGCTGAACTGCGTCGTCGTCGTCCTACAGTAATCCTGCGCCGCACATCACGATGCAGATCCAGAAATGCTTCATACAGCTCTCTGTTGCCATCACATGCAGACACTTCATAAAACAAACAACCCAGGTCCATAGCCAATTGCTCACCTTCTAAACATGTCACTTGCCGTTCATGTGTCATGTCATTTTTGTTTCCGACAAGGACGCAAGAAACATTTGGTGAGGGACGAACTGACACAATGGCTTGGTGTAGATGAGAGATTGCCTCAAAGCTGGTTCGGTCTGTTATGCTGTAGACAAGCAAGAAGCCTTCAGCCCACCTGATATTCCCTTCTTGGCTGCTTATATCACCCTGTAAAAAAAAAAAATATATGATGATGAGAGTTATTAGAAAATATTAAGAATTAATGAGATGAGGGTAGGTTGAAAAATATTGTTCGTCAAGTTCTAGAAAGCACTTCTAAAAGCGCCATTGCAGTAGGTCCAACCAATTAGAAGGCATCTTTTTTAAATACACGGTCAGCACATGTACAATGGCCCCAATTAACTAATTAAATTCCTATATACTCTTAATATAGGCTACACAAAATAGGGAACTGTCACTGGGGAGCATTGAGACACTGCAAGGCCATATATGTGTAATCACATATCGTGATTTTGTGGGGAGGGAGGCCGGAAGATATGGTTTACTATGGTTTTCGTTTTTACTTTAGAAAAATTACGTTTTTACCATAAAGAAATTTCCAAAAATAAAACTTGTAAAATAAAATGCAAAAAAATAAAATAGTATTTCCAAAAATAAAATTTCTAAAACAAAATACAAAAAAATAAATAAATAAATAAAATTTCCAAAAATTTTTTTAAAAAAACCCTAGGAAATTTTATTTTATTTTTGGAAATTTAATTTAATTTCATTTTTGGAAATTTAATTTAATTTTATTTTTGGAAATTTTATTTTATTTTATTTTTGGAAATTTTATTTTTTTAAATGTTATATTTGGAAATCGAATTTATTTATTTATATATTTATTTCTTTAATTCTTAATTTTTTGAATTAGATTTCCAAAAATAAAATTTCTAAAAAATTAAATTTCCAAAAAAAAAAAATTAATAATAATAAAATGTTTAAAAAAATCCCCTCCTCATCCCAATACTTTTTTAAATTTTGGAATACGTCATTTGACGTCTCTCTTCCCTCTCAATCAGTTGTACAATATATTATAAGTAGTAAGTAATTGCAAATATTTTTTTAAAGGAAAATAAGCAGGAAAACAAGAAAACAATTATAGTTGACATAACTGACACAGAAGACGGAATGGATAATGTGACGTCTTCTTTTATGATGCAGGATGATATTATTGATAAGTGCAGGACCAGGTTATGTAGGCCCTAGTTAAAGTTTCAGTTTTTACTCTGAGTATCTGGTGATCCACTGCACTGGTGATCTCCGCCTTGTGTCCAATGAAATTGTTGTAATGGTGTATATATTTTTACAAAGGTTCAAGCCACTTATCAGGTAAGTATATGCACAACGATTGACGAAACCTGTAAGCTGACTTAGGACATCAAATTGTGACATCATGCTGTGACTGCGTGACAGGCATTTTAAATCTGAGTTGAATAATTTGTTGATAATATGTGGTTTCTTACAACTGTACCACCAACCATCCCTATGGGTGGCAATCACTGCTAACTTCGTTGTTCATTGGTCTGGCCTACTTTATGGTGGTTAGGGGCCGCCAAACATCCATATTACGCCACTGGC
>JAQGBW010002492.1:0-19664 GCA_034698625.1 Julus scanicus
TCGTTATACGGCTTTTCGATATACGGCCTACTTTTCCGGAACGTATCTAGGCCGTAAAACGAGGTATGGGTGTATTTCCATTACAGAAATCATTGTAGGCCGTTTGTTATAAGGGGCCATTCCTTTCAGCATGAAATTGGTGTTTAACATAAATTTAGGCATAATTTCCAACTTTCCCGAGGTTTTAAAGATTTAAGTACATTTGAGACTAGGGACAAATTTCTTCTGGTGTCATTTTCCTCTTTCACTGACCTTTAAGACTTAATTAGACATAAAAACCAGAAACTGAAAAGTGCCATCATTAGTGGACGTCTATAATGGCATCCCAACTGTCCACATGTCAGCAGACCCCCACCCACTCTTGAAGACGTCTTTTTTGAATGGCCACTAAGCTGAAGCGTGACTAATATTGTCGTAAAAGATGGAATTGAATACATCAATATATAATTTTTCAGAAACGTAACATCGATGCAAAATATTAAAAAAAAACAAAAAAACATTGGCACTGTTCGACTTGCGAAGAAACATTAGGAAAGGAATTAACCGTTAAGTGTTTTACAAAGTGCCATTGCACTTTAGTGATTTGCACATGTATTTGCAGAATGCAATTCTGTGCTTGATTATAATCATGTTTCAAACACTAAAGAACTTTAATTGTTTTATCAACCCTCGGGCACATATCGCGGAACAGGTGTTACCAAGTGTTTAGACAATGTCGATATTTAGAGATATTTTAGATAAACTTACATATTTGTCCAAGTTTTATTATACTCGTTTCATATGACTACTGATTACAGGTACTCTACGTCCACTGCAATCGTAATTAAGCAATCCTACTCAAGAGTACAAGTTTCCCAAGTATACTAAAAAGTAATATCCGAATTGCAATGAAATGTTAGGATCAAGGTCAGATAGTTATTTTTTGGCAAATGCTGATAAAATACCGTCCAATCACAAATTTCATCAATTTAGAGTTGGTATTTTTGAAATTATTTAATCATTTTTTTTACCTGAATCATAGACTGAAGTAGAGACAAACGTGTAATTTCTCACTCTACTTAAATTCGATATGAAGATATCAAAGAAGCCCGAGCTGGACAACATAATAGGTGGTGCATGATCCAACCAAAATCAAAACTTGTCAGTTTTAGCAATTTCTCCTAGCCAACTTCTTCCACTACAGTAATTAAGATTTTCAAGTTTGACCTTTCCCTTTTCGATCACGCTGACCTTTCAGGTAAAAGTGAAGAAATCCCATAATCATGTACACATCACAAGTGAGGGCGGCATTTTTTCATCACCTTAACCGTTCACCTTGGCCACCGAGTTCAACCTATATTTTCCCATGCCATTATCCATGATTAACAATCGGTAATAAACCCAATTACTTGGCAATTCTTATTTTGATTTTTGTACACACCATCTCATCCTCCAAACGCGATATAAAGCGCAAAACGATCGGTTTCACCAAATCAGCTGACCGGATTATGCGGGATAAGGTCGCCTGACCTTTACCCTCGGTCCTATTTATCCAATCCCGCCAATATCTTCCCTCCAAACTCGGCTGCCGAAATGCCTGCATTTTAGGCTTAATCTTTGACAAGATCCTAATTAATGAGAGCCTCGGAATTAATCTGGTCATGGCATGCACACAAAAAAAACCGCTTATCTCGTCTTTGTTCTCGTGAAATTTCGAGACAAATGCACTAGAGATGTTCCGCAATTGTTAAATTAAAAACCCAGCTGCGAGCAGGTACAAAACGAGATATTTGTGCTGGATCCACAATGGCATATGAGACACATTCACCTCCATCACTTAACAAGAACAATGGACCACCCCCATTGCTCAACCTACTACGAAATAATGACGAGCCCCAAATGCTAATGTTACCTTAATTTGGGCATTTTATCATTTTGGAAGAGAAAACATAGGGAAAGTACATAACGGTGGTATTGTTTAGCTACTGAAAAGCAAAGTTTTCTTCCGGGGTTTTTGTCGTCCGAATGCCTGAATTTCCCTTACGATTTGTAGCAATTAGCTGAAATGTTTTTGGACGAGAATTGACGAGAATTGTAGCTACAGAAATAATAGAGCGTCTTCTGTGCGCTCTGCAGAACCCATACATCATTTTACACATGTGAAACTCAGCATGTTCTTCAAGCCCATTATACTGTATGAAGACTGCACGATAAATCTGCTTAGTATGGTCTTAAAATGGTTATCACAGCCCTATCCTTTTCAATGGGTCGGGTTTGCGAAGATACTCACAGTTGAATGAGGGAGGTTTGAGTGGGGTTGAGAATTGTTTTTCATGGCTTGATGGATCAGCAAGGGCCTCCGCTTGTCGTTTTTTACTTTGAAATGGTATATTTTTTTAAAATTAACATACAAGTTTGAAAAATGTCCGTTATTTTGCACACGATGCCAGCAGGTGGCAGCATGAGATAGGCAAGTTGTGAGTGCAAAAATTCAAATAACAATTTAAATTAATTTTTTTTTTACTATTTTCAAGTGAAAAACGACAATCGAATGCCATTACTGATTTATTAAGCTATTTTAAGCAATTTTTATTTTTATTTAATCTCTTTTTGTTTGGCTGTGAGTGTGTTTGCAAATTCCACCCATTGTAAGTGATAGGGTTGTAATCCCCCTTAAGTAAATTAACCAAAACCATTTATGAATTAAGAACGTTGGATTAGGCAGAACTTATCTTATTCACTGCAGTTGTCAGACCAGATAATTATTTGTATATATGTATGCTAAGTGTCTGTTAGCTGTTAACCGAGTTGTCTATGACCGTCAAGAGCATTCCATAACTTTTTGAAACTGCTCAAGACCTTAAATTTTTTAGAATTTCGAAAAAGCCTATATGACAGATATTTTCTGGCTCTAAAAATGTACAACAACATCTTGGCATTATCACAACAGAAAACACCCCAAGCAAATCTCAATGAGACAAAAGCTTCCTGTATCTATACGTGAACTCTCCAGAAGCTTATCCAAGTTATGCATATTCCAACGGCGCTGCATTTTCTATAAACACGCCGTTGTTAATTATAAATGGACAGCGATTATCCACGTTAGCAAACGCTTTGTCGGTTTCCCGGGAAATGCCAACCGAGAATCAAAAGTGATCCACTAAAATTTCATTGCCTCGATTGGAAAATCCATACTCCCCATGGACGGTCCATGGTCAGCTTGGCAAAGCCTTCACCGCCGCAGCTAGCAATCAAGTTATTGCAAAAGTGGACAAAATGACATCCTGTCTCTGTCCATTAAACCTTAATTTTGGTATTCACCTTATACGGTACAGCCTTCCTTTAATTGCCCTCATTAATATCCGCACTTGCATGATAGCACTGCCATATGCATGCGCGACAACATTTCCTTAAACCCTCTTGAGGATTTGCTTGCAACGTAGGAGGAAGCGCTGTTGCAACTTGCGAGTCAATATTTGGACTTAGTTGGTCTCTTGCTCTCATCAACACCAACTTCACTTTCAATTAGGTTACTTTTCCCCAAAGATTAACAACGGGGATAACGTTGCTTTAAAGGGGCTCACAATTACTGATCTGGAGAAGGTTGTTTTGGTTAACCTCTGCATGCAACCCTCTCTGATGCAAAACTAACATTTATGATATTTCCAAAATAGGTATAGATTCCATCAAGTGATATCTGTTGATAGATTCAAAGCAGAGTCTTAGGCAGAGATGTTCAGCACATTAAATAACGTTATATGAATGTGCTGCCCCATTAACCGTATAGCTTAAGGGGCCAATTGCTCTTTTGATTCTAATGAACTTCTGGTCCTAATATCGAAGGGACTGGAATATTTGGTACATCGTCGGTACATCCTGACAATGTCCCTACATGTCCTGCCAATGTTCCTACATTTCCTGACAATGTCCCTACATGTCCTGACAACGTCCCTACATTTCCTGACAACGTCCCTACATGTCCTGACAATGTCTTTACATGTCCTGACAATGTCCCTACATGTCCTGACAATGTCCCTACATGTCCAGACAATGTCCCTTTATGTCCAGACAATGTCCCTTTATGTCCAGACAATGTCCCTACATGTCCAGACAATGTCCCTACATTTCCTGACAATGTCCCTACATGTCCAGACAATGTCCCTACATTTCCTGACAATGTCCCTACATGTTCAGACAATGTACCTACATGTTCAGACAATGTACCTACATGTCCTGACAATGTCCCTACATCAAACGCAAGCTACTGTGTGAAAAATCTAGTAATGAAATCGTTGATGACTTTATAGACACGTTTCTTAAGTTATTATTGGGACTTTCCAATTTTCTGAATTTCAATGCTTTAAAAATATATATATACGTAGGCTTGCGTATTGATAAATAATATAATAATAAAAAGTTTCTAGACATTATTCAAAAGCATTAAAAAAAAGTGCCCAGACGTTTATTTATTTGACATAATAAATGTCTTTGAAACGTGAATGCCTTATTTATTTGTATATCCACACAATATGAAAAGGAATAAAATTATTCCTCGAAGTGCACGGTGATTTAATTTTATGTGAACATGTTTCCAAGAATAAGCCCTATAGAATACATTTGAAAATGTGCTCTTTTCAATAAACTACGAGACTAGTAGATGGAGCAACAACGTATACGTTAGTTTAAGTCATCATCAATTTTAGTTATGCCATATTTTCGGTTCTTTAATTTGAGATAATTTAATGGACAAATATCAACTTGTGTATTCCATTATATATAGACATGACGATCTTTTTCAAGTGATCTAATCGGTATAATGTAAACTAATGATTTCTGATGTTGAATACACGAACAATAAACAGCGTGTATGCCATTATGTAGAATGTGTATGTAAGACAGAAATTCTCTCATAATTTGTCTTAAGAATAAAAACCATATAAATGCCATATGTATATATTTAACATTCTGTGAATATGTACTTTGCATTTTGTAAAAATATGAAGCCATACAGTAGATCCAAAATATTTGTTTTATTATTATTTTGTGTTCAAACATATTTAAGACTCTACTAATGGGCCATTCAAAAAAGACATTTAGGCATAGTTCCCCGGCTTTCGTGGGGTTTTAAAACTTCAAACACATTTGAAATTAGGGACACATTTCTTCTAGTGTCCATTTCCCATTTCACTGACCTTTAAAACTCAATTAAACAGAAAATCCAAAAACTGAATTCATTGGTGGACGTCCATTTTGAATGGCCCCAAAGCATTTCTACAAGAAGGAGCAACGTACGTCACATGAGATGAGACAGCCAATCAGAGTTCATGTTTCATGTTCACTACACCTGCTGAGTGTGATGGCACTTTGTGGCCACAAACCTTACGAATCGATAAAAAGACATCATGCTGTCACGCCCACTTACAGAAAATAGGTTTGAATCCATGCTGATCTACCTATCCTATTTGCATATCCGTGGATATTAAACTAATACAGGCAGCTGTCATTACAGAAATTAAAAGTTTCGTCAAATGGATGTATCAACTCGTTCCCTTCTGCAATTTCAAAACTGTCTGCTTCATCCATGTTTTAAGGACAACCCACAGAGGGAGACGTGGAAATCGAATGGTATAATTAGGCAGCAACTTAATTCGCGTGTTTGTTTCTGTTGGATCACACTGAGAGCAGTTGGGGGAAAAATGGCGAATGGCCATATTTGGAGAAGCAATTAAAAAAATGAGAACATGAGAAATGCACTTCGGTGGACGCCCAAAAGCATTCCCCGTGACAGTAAGCAACATTCTTGGGCCATTAAATAGTAATTAAAGGACGAAATTAACACCAGATCCATCAACATCTAATTAATCCGAACTCCATTGGGGATTATAAGCTCGTCTCTTCAGCAAATATGATTAAAATTGGCGTTCACGCAGACGATATGGGAGCACATTTATAGGTCACGCAATTACACGTTTCGCTATGATGCCACATGCGTTTCCCATAATTTGGAAGCGTACATGATATCATTAACTAATCATGCATTAAACTATAAACAACGATATAGAACTTTGCCAAATGAAAAGCAATATATATATATATATATATATATATATATATATATATCTTCTGCTTTCGTCAATCAGCCATCCATAAAGTCTGGAATTCATGCTGCTTAAATTGACATGTGAACCTATTCAATGTTCAAATTGCCTAGTAAAATCAACATGTTTATTTTGTCGTACGGCATCAATTGCAATGAATACTATTACACAAATAAATTAAACTAGAAAATGTATATTTTTTTTAAATTAATAAAAAAACTTAATAACTTTTTTGTTATTTAAAAATCGCATGAATGTACAATTTGGCATTGCATTCTACAGTATTATTCGATGCAATTTTGGTTTATAAGTTACAGTAAAAATGATATTCCTTCCTTAATTATGATATAAAGCAGCAATAAAATATCGATTTTGATTATACTAAATTTCAAAACGTTTCACTCCAAATTCTGAACTTGATCAAATAGCTAGTAATCGGCTCATCAATTGCCCAATGGCGCAAGCGCTTCCGAGCATGTGTTGCAGTGGATGGAGGACACTGAGTACAAATTGAAATACTAGCTGTTTTGTTCGTACATTTGTTGCCTATATTTGTCAAAATTTGGATTTACTTTGATTAAAAAAACAAAAACGTTACGAATTTATGAAAAAGGCTCCCCTTTTTTTTCTGGCCACACTGTATAGTATCGCTAGATGGCAGTTGTGATACCTCGTATAGCTACCTGTATATAGATTTTTCCACCTGTTTATAACAATATGTTTACACGCTCTTCCTGCCTAGAATGTTCAGCGCATGCCTTGAAACAGAATGTTATCCGATTAAATCGGCTGCTAATACGGCTCCCTGGAATTGATTACCAATGGCGCTCCGTGTAATCTGGGCGCCTTTTAAAAAGGTTACTGCAATTTGTAACGTAATGGATGGGCGAGTCGAGGAGGTGACTGTCCGCTCGCATCTTTCCATTAATCTTATCTGGCTGTTTTCCTCCCCTTAATCTCACTCTGACCTCTTTGAATATTTTCACCTCAGTGAGGCCCGATTAATGAGGGAGAGAAATCCCATTCAAGTCATGATGAAAAACAAGGTGAGAGAGACTTAATCAACAGGACCCACGTTGCATTCAATTGATGAGCCCAACAAGAAAAAAGAAAAAAAAGCTGCATTCGTGACAAGCCCCACTGCCCACCCAGATT
Organism: Julus scanicus; assembly: GCA_034698625.1. Taxonomy (NCBI): domain Eukaryota; kingdom Metazoa; phylum Arthropoda; class Diplopoda; order Julida; family Julidae; genus Julus; species Julus scanicus. Next base: position 7,233 of record JAQGBW010002492.1, read on the forward strand.
AATCAAAGTGGCAGCTTGTTTAGCGATGCTCGTTTAGCCGCAGAGGTGCATTGTGCTAAGGGGTGTTCGCACTGTCAGGCCCACGCAAGAAATAAACAAAAAACCGTTACACATACATTGGCCTAGAACAAAAAGGAAAAACTGAGATTAAGCATTGGACAATGCGTTTAACTCCGGTTATTACTAGCGGAACCTGAGGGCAAGCAATCGAATCCATCCAGCCATCCATCTTGCTTTCTTCAATGCTCATGCGTGACCTCTGCAAAATGGCGGCTAGGGCATGAGATGGGCGGTTCAGATTTGCTCCGACAAAAAGGAAATGTTTTGCAGAACGTAAGGGCGATGTTTATGGAACTAATTTTTTCTCCAATGTTTTCAGACCAACATCCAACAAAGAATGATGTCGAAATCCTTGGTGTGGTGGACAATTTTGTTTTCAAAACATCCGCCGTTTGTTTTTGCCGAATGTACAATGAAAATCGGTGCAACAAGTTGTCGAATCAGAATTGTTCCAAAACGTAATACATTCATAAATCAGACTCGTAGTACTTATATCCAGAATTGGTCCAGTTAGGCTTTTTCCCAAGTTTCTTCGCCTTTTATTCAGCCAACCATCTATCTTGCTTTCTTCAATGCTCATTCATGACCTCTGCAAGATGGCGGCTTGGGCATGAGATGGGCGGTTCAGATTTGCTACGACAAAAAGGAAATGTTTTGCAGAACGTGAGGACGATGTTTATGGAACTAATTTTTTCTCCAATGTTTTCAGAATAACATCCATAAAAAATTATGTCGAAATCCTTGGTGTGGTGGACAATTTTGTTTTCAAAATATCCACCGTTTGTTTGTGCCGAATGTACAATGAAAATCGGTGCAACAAGTTGTCCAATCAGAATTGTTCAAAAACGTAATACATTCGTAACTCAGATTCGTAGTATTTATATCCAGAGCAGAATTGGTCCAGTTAGGCTTTTTCCTAAGTTTTTTTGCCTTTTCTTCAGCTAGCTAAAAAAAACCATTAAATTTGAGATGCTGTATTTAAGCTATTTATTATAAATATTCTTAATTTCAATTTAATTTAGCTCAGTAAACTAACATCTGCATAACTACTATGGGTCCATTCAAAAGGGGGGATCTGCTGGCATGTGGACATGGGGTAAGGAGGGGGATGTAGCATTATGGACGTCCACTAAAGATTTTATTTTTCAGTTTTTGGATTTTCTGTTTAAATGAGTTTTTTAAAGGTCAGTGAAAGGGGAAATGGACACTAGAAGAAATCTGCCTGAAGTCCCAGATGCACTATATATTTTTAAAACTTGGGAAAGCTGGGAATTATGCCTAAGTTTTAGTTAAACACTAATGTTATGCTGGGATTTCCAGTTGAGGTTAGGAATTTTCCGTTAGTCAGAAAAATCTGGAAAAATGTAGTGGAATTGGCAGCGAGACGGGTGCTTGGAAATTTATAGTAAGGACCTTTGTATGTTCCAACAAATTTTCTGGACACCCTACTTTTAAAAAACATTTAAGACTTCTATGAGGGGGGAAAGGGGGGGGGAGAAAGAGAAGGGGGATCTAGGTAAAATGGAGACCATGTGAACAGGGAATAGGAATGGGTAGTCAACTTTTGAAGGAATTTTGGGGATGTCCTTTTCGAATGGCCCCTATGCGGTTTAGATTTCTTCAAGATACACCTTTCTCTGCTGTTATGGATACAAGTTGTTTATAGTATTTTAAAACAATGGAACAATAGCAACAACGTCTGCAATACTAACCACCATATTGGAACTTTTTTTGGAGAAATTTATTTCCCTCCCATTGCAATAAGTCCTTCCACTTTTAACTTACTTAAAAACACTCCGTTTATAATAAAACATTTTTAAAAAATTCTGCTTGTATGTATATGGACATTTTGTGCAAGAAAAAACAAAATTTATTTTGTTTTCTCAGCGGCTTCAAGCGAAACACATTAATAAAATTGGCAGACTATAAATATATTGCAAATACATGTATAAGAACAGATTAGGTAAAGTTATGAAGCATCATAAATGTGATTTCAAGAATTAGGCAAGTAACACTGTGCTTCTGAGTTCTGTTAGGAGCACTATATTTTCATATATCAGTTCAAGAAGAAAAAAGAAGGCTTGAAAACCACATCAACGCGTTTGTTAACTTCCATCCACCTGAGAAACGAGTTTGAAGTCTCTGGAGGTCGCCGAAAATTGAAGCGTTTCAGATCTCGAAATCCAACTCCAGAAAAGTAGCAATGACTCGAATTTTATGCTGCTTTTTTTCCCCCCAACAATTCCGCTTGGATTCAACTCTCGTCCAGAAATGCGAGGCCGTCAAACAAACCACACACGCGCCATTACATTTCAGTGTTGAAGAGAAGAGTAGGCGTCAAAGAGAAAAGCAGGATAAGAGTTGAAGAAATGTGCCAACAAGTTAGCTGTTTATTCTGTGTCAGGGGACTCACCAGAGATGGAAGTCCATGCCCATGATGGGAGTGGATGGGCACATCAGCAGCATTTGCTTCCTTTCACACGATCGAGGTGTCCATTTTGGTGTGAGACACTTCCAGACTTATGTTTATTTGTTGGATAGTTAAGAAGATGAAAGAATTAGTGGTGAGGAAGAATAATGATCGTGGCTTATTTTTGAGAAATAATTCTTACATTTTCTTGGAAGCCAGTCTGCAGAATGGCTCGTTCAGGTTACGCAATACTCTTTTGGACATGCATATTATGTACATTTGTATTTATATATGTTAATATTGAATGTACGTTACTCTGCGTTATGTCTAAATGAAATAATCGCATTGAGCATAAGTTATTGTTAAACTACAACAGCAAAATTTAAACATACGGTATACAGGTTGGTCCAGAAATTATAACTATGAAAGGATTTTTGTATTTGTATTGATCTTTTTGTATTGTTACTAAATGCATCTCTTGCATATTTGTGACTTGTTTCAAGGATTATTTCTGTGCAAATAGAATTTGGAGAGAAGGCACTAAATAACAACTAAATTGCATTGTATATAGAATAATGTAGAATGCCGTATGATGCTCTGGTATTACTGCATGTAGTATCAAACTAATAAATTGTACAGTAGAACCTGTCTAAATTCATGTGAGTAACAGTATATTTTTTCCCGGTTAAAAGAGTATACTTTTAGACAAGTTCTATGTACAGTACATATATACAGTAGCCTATATATTCGACAATGAATTTATTAGTTGCTTGTCACCGACCCAAAGTATATTTTAATTTGTATAGTTTTCTGAAAACATTATGTTAACTTTAATTTTATGGCAATGCATCAACAGTGTTTTGTGCATAAATAATATAAACTCCACATTTGCCTAGTTAGAATATTTAACACATATTTCATGAAATGGATTTAACAGACTATTATGACTATATGATCCAAAACATGAAAAGTAAGTTTTGGTACGACAAGACTGACTTGCTAATAGCATTCTGCCATCGTAGAAACTCGGTTTCCAAACTTAAGAGCAGAAAATGAATTAAACTAATGTCTTCCAGGAATCAAAGAAAATTCTACTAGGCTTTCAAGGATTCGTTCTCATGTCCTTGATTTTCGGCAATTTCTCATCAAATTGGCACTTTCCAACCTTCTCATAATATATGATCTCGATAGTAAGTGCAGATTCGCTGCTGACTCACTGTTATTAATGGAATTTCTGAGTCCCCATCAAACACGATGGTGGTGTAGAAATAAATTCGTTGGCAATGATTGTTGCGATGGGTACTTAAATCTGTCTTGTTTATATATTTATTGATTGAATCAGTGCGACTGTATGGTTGAAGCTGTGGTGGGAAATACAGTTGCAATAAAGTAATGCCAAGACTTAACGGCCTTTTAAAATTTTTATTCGAAGCCAATGATGAGTTCAGGTCGACCTACAGAAGGGAAATAACACGTACTCAATACTTCATGTGCGAATAAATAGTTAATCAAGGTTTATCTCTCATAAATAGATAATAAACTCCGATAATTTCACGTGTTTTTTGTTTGTTTGTTTGAACGATGTTGAGATCAAACTTGTGGAAAACTCTACTATATTGAAATGTTGCATTTTTAAATTTGATCTCATCTATGATTTCAGGTTTCTGTTGCTCATGTAAGTTTAATGTCTATAGCAGGACATATTTCTTATTTAATAGAGATTTTCCAGAACTACTACTTTATACAGTTAGCAACTCATTTATAATATAGACAATCATGCGTAGATTTTCCCAAAATCAATTGTTATTAGTGATAATATTTCAAACACCACCTACACATGGAAAAAGATTAAATGTGAAGAGATTGGAGAATGTTTCAATAATTAATCCATACTTACAATTTTATGTTTGAATATCTAGAAATCAAAATTAATTGTTTATTAAAATGTTGAACTCTGTTAATCCATCTGATGACAAATGAAATGGGGCATTGTAGAAACATTTGAAAATCTACAGAATAAATGAAAGTGTATTTTTAAAAGTATGATATCGACCAATGAGAACGAAGATTTCCACGCGTGCAGAACCCCCACAAAGCATTTGGCCAACTCAACCTCTATTAAATTCATAATGTTCCGAAATGAGCGGTTTCAATTGATATTCAAGGAAATCAATTTTTTTATCCAAGTTGGATGTGAAGTGGAGTTGTTTTCCCCACATATTGGCTATCATTTAACCCCCTTCCAGAAGTGCGATATCCCCTCCCTATGCAATATAGGATACAGTGATAGTGATGGATTACATGCATCCAAACCAGACTGAAAACAATAATTACCTCATGGGGAGGGAAAACCAAAAAAAAAGCGAGGACCAAAAAGCATTATTAGCTCTAATACACTCATCAGTCACTGCATGTTCCTATGCTCATTTGCAATTGGAGAAAAAAAAAACAGTGAAACTATCAGATAATAGGGCGGATTTGTGGAATCTCGCCATGAATGTAAGTTGGATCAAGTTGAAACTTGAGACAGATTAAAACATGTATCGCATTACGATTTAAATAAGAAAGTGCTGGGAAACTATCAATCTTTAATGCAAAGATATCGATGGAAGATTCAAGGCATCAAAGGTCGGGCAAGTTTCATTAACATTTTGAACGAATAGTGCCAACTTTGTTTCCATTAGGTATCCATTTAAATATTTCATGATTAGAATACATTATGTATTCAAATCAAGAGCAGTATACAAGAAAAGTCAGTGACATCTCTACTGGGATGCTGTAATTGAAAAATGTACAAAAGTTCACTATTATAAATGTATTTTTTTTCTTTTATCACAATTTAGTCAACAAATTTTAAAGAAAGATAAGAATCAAATTGCGAATTGGAAACTACGTAGTCTGTGCACATTAAAAGGAAATATTTATATTTCGTCATTTGATGATCAGTATTTACTACAATCATAGTACAATTTTTGTAAAGCATTGTACAGTGTAACGCTTATTTTGTAACTTAAAGAATTTACCAAACTGAAATATGTTTTACGAAAGATGGACCTTTTCCTCCTGTCAACTCTATAAATATGTAAATTTATCATTGTGTTAATAGAAGTAAAACCAAGCGCAACGTGCATGAACTTTAGTGTTAATTTAAACGCAAATGTACATCACCAGTTATGTAGTGGGGTAATAAATGTACACTTAAATGACCTAATTGCACTCTAGCTGTATTTAAATTTACTAAATGAGCCATTTTCACCGATTAAGTTTTCATTTTTGAAGTTGACCTAGTTAAAATGTAATTAATATTAAGTGCAGTGGTTCTTCTGTTACAATACTGGGTTAATAAATTAAAGATGTTATCAAAAAAATATGAAAATATCATGAACAATCCAGCGCCGCACAATGGAGTAGACCAACACAATGGGCAGGCTACAGCACATGAATAACCAGATATCAGTTTATGTTCTAAGTTGTAAAAAAATTCTTCAATATACAGTACATGAATATTTTGCACCTGGTGATACAGTATACCGTATGAACAATATATATGAATTGCAATACAAATGAACTCTTCTACCATTATCTTTAAAGGTGGTCAAAAGATGGCGCTATCTGTTTTTTAGCATGTATAGATGGCGCTGTTGTAGGTAAAATTAAGGTCATCATTTCTTTATTTTCTACACCATCACGTATATGCATTTAATAAACAATGTATAGGTTTATTCACACACATATGCAGTGTATATATATAGAATTTCTTTTTTAAACAAAAGTAAACAATTTAAAATTCATATGAATTTCCATGTATTTTTTTTTATAAACCAAAATCAACTGTACTTCCATGGACAGATCAGGAAAATAATAACATTGTAGTTATACAAGTGATTTTTGGTGTGAAAACTGACTTAAAAAGTTTTTAATGTGTGATTAAATTTAACTGGACCTTGCCCAATGTGCTTTAACTACAAGAACTATTTCTGGAATTAATTCTTTCAAAGCATATGCGTCGATTATGCTTTTAATATCTCTTAATTAAAATGTATTTAATGCAAAAGAAAGGCAGTGATTCGGAAAGGCAAATAAGTTCATTTAATAAACGCAAGTAGAGATGCGACTATAGGCCAAAAACCCTTAAAGCACAAAGCCTTACCTCGCATTCTTTTAGATAGCAAAAAACGATAAAAACACGAATGAAAGAAGCTTTTCTATTCGTATCTCCTCAAATTTAAATTAAAACGCAGTCTTCATTGTCAGCAAGGAGCAAGCGACCAAAAAACGTAGTCTTTTTATTTTAATGACATCTGCTATTAAGAGCCCAAATATTCATTTTAGTCATTTGGCGACGTTATTATATTTATATGAGATGCCTACGTAAGAAAACTTAAAACGTCTTTTGTACATTATGCGCATTATTCATTTGGACGGAGTTTCTTCTTCTTGTTATACATTTCTAGTGAAATTATTTGGAGAAATTATTCCGACGAAATTCGTTCTATCTAATGATTTATCGATTTGAAAAAGGGAAAAAACCCAGTAAAGAACAACTTTCTAAGATCTTGTGAAATTGTTAAGATACAGCAGACCTTTAATGATGACAAAAACAGGCGATACTGTTACATGAACTACCAAATGCATTCGACGAGCATATGAATTTAACCGATAAAAACTTGTTGCAAAATCAATAATGTGAGCAAAAGCTATTGCTCGCTTTTTTTTTTTTTTCATGCCAATACTTCCAAGATTATTTTATAAGCCAAAGATTTCCAAATGGTGAAATGTTCTTAGTGCGAATACATTATAATATTTTATTAATTATATTATAAAATGATCTAAAACATGGAGGGAGGGGGAAATGTCTTGTTCCAATGCTTTTGCAAACTATTCTGAATATTTTAATTTAAAACTATTCAGTTTTTTCTGCTATTTCTAAATAGAAACCATATAATTTGTTCATCGGTTTATTAAAATAATGAATTTTTAAATTTCATTTAGACAGACACAATATAACTTCTTAAAAATCCTACGATGTGCAGTGGCAATGTTATAGGGACTGGTGCAAAATGAATAATGTAAACAAAGGCAATTTCTCCATATTTTTGCATGCCAACACTTTCAAGAACCTTCCATAAACCAAAATTTCCAAATGGTGACATGTTCTATTATAAGTTTTCTTATTGAGAATACATGATAATATTTTCTTTATTATCTTATAAAATTATCTAAAACATGGGGAGGAAACTCTCCTTGTTTTAATTCTTTTGAAAACTGTTATGAATATTTTTAGTTTAAAAGACTAACCTTTTTCTACTACTTCTAAATAGAAACCATTCAATTTGTTCATAATTTTTATTAAAATCCTGATTTTTTTATTTTATTTAGAAAGATGCATCTTTAAAATTAATATAACTTCTTAAAAATCCAACAGTGTGCAGTGGCAATATTAAGGGCACTTCATGTGATGTGAGTTGAAAAACTTTGAAAAACACTATATTAGAGTGTATCCCTTTAAGTTTTCCTCCTTCATGAATTAAGAGTAAATGTTGGTGAAATAAATAATAAGGCGCAGCACTCGTCAATTAATGCTATAACAAGCTCGAAGTTAGCAATATTCGCACTAATTATATGTCAATAGAAAAATGTCACTCATTGAGCCTTTTAGTTCCTTCAAACCCATCTTGAGTGTGGCTCTTGCATTTCTCCAGGGATTGAAGCACAATTAAGGTTGCCAATTCTCAATGGGAATAAACAAGAGGGAGATGAAATTTCTTGCTTCAAATCTGTCTTGGTGATGTTTAAACAGCACTCGAATTGTCTTGTAGGGGTTTCCTTGTTTCTTAACGAAAAAATTCCTTATCAAACTCATTTGCAACTGCAGCGAAACTTTAGCCTGAACATCTCTCGAGGGTTGCTCAATAAATTCACAAAAAACACAAGAGTAAACTTGCTCATTTTTTTAAGAAAAAAATCCTAACATGGCCGCTTCAATTCATTCAAATCCTATATATATCTCGCCTTAGGGCCTCGCTGAATTTTAAAAAAAGGCACCGATATTGAAAACCAACCTTGTCGTTTCTTGGAGGCAAGTAATATCACAGATGACTTCTGATTACACGCTATGTTTTTGTCGTGGCATGTTTCAATTTCGTCTATGCTAAGACTGTAGGTGGCGCTGCTAGCTATTCAATCTTGTCGGATCAATAATTTTTGTATTATTATTGTTTACATTATTTCGCTGATCATAAACCACTTTCCATTATCTCTTTATTTCATCAACAAACTAAGGTCTTCAACCCGAAGTAATGGAAATTTGTAGTTAATTATAAATTAAATATAATAACGTTACAATAGGTAAATTAGATAACAGGTGAGTGAATTCAATCTGCTTTATTGTTACTTTACTGTAACATTAGTAAAACCTATAAATCCTCTATATCAATGCTTTTCTCCATAAAAACTAGAATTCAATCTTAGGAAATTCTAACACATTTCAGATGTTTCTTGTATTTAGTCCAACTTATCTGTAACAAAGATGTAAAATAATTGCAGAAACTCGGACTTTTGATTAGTGGTCCAGAGAAATGTTTTCGTAAACTGAAGCATCGTTCGTAAAGCGAAACAACAAATGGTGTTCGTAAACCAATTTGTTCGTAAACCGAGGTTCCACTGCATTAGTAACAAGATTTGAATTTTAATAACAGTACAAATTGTTCTTAAACATAATAAAGTAAAAAACAATAAAACCAAATATTGAATATCCTTTGATATTGCTGTTTTCTAAGTAACAAAACTGGGGGAAAAATACACTTCATTCGATGAAAAACGCTAACATTCAATTCAATGTTTATAAATCTGTCTTGATGTCTATGTGTTCAAGATAAGTCCAAGTAGAGCAATTTGTTTAAGTATTCGATATGTATTAAATCGAAGAAATGAATGTATATTGAACTCCAAGGGAATAAATTTACTACTTAGCGTCAATAGAGATGCACCATCGCACATAAACTGATATAATTTTACATCAATTGTCCATCAGTCCGTCTGTAAATCGGTTGCAGAACCATCACACAAGTCCATGAAAAAGTGCGGTCAATCTTTCACCATTTTATCTATCATGTCCAGACGAACGCAGATCTTTTATTTGCATTTGTCCCCTGTTATATGGGCAATCATTAAATATAAGTGGAGTGGTAAACGCTGCAAGAACCACACAGAAAATCGCAACATTCATCTTGCTAATCGGAACTACATTTTCATTGTCAAGTCCTTGGATCTGGAAAATGAAATGGTTTGTTTGGTGGCTATATAAGCTTTAGAAAGCAAGTATCCACCAAAAAGGATTTCTGGAAGCTAATAATGTGGCATTCACGACAACTATGCGCTACTGTCACTTTTAACGAGACACCTTTAAGAAATAACCGAATTTTCCGTACCGTCATGCTGCAATGAATGGCATGTGATCATGTCATGGCTTCCATGTTTTGACACATGTCAACAACGAGCACCGCATCATTTTGCTGTTATGCTTGCCACATAATAACATTTTCCAGTAATGATTGATTCTGGCAAAACATTATGGTTGAGGAAGATTGCTTAACATCACTGCGTTTGCCCTTTTGGCAAATCGTGTTCACATTAAACACGTAAATAGAGCGCACGTTTTAACAATAGTTGTTGTAAACAAATAAATTGCGTTATTGCATTTTTTCTTGAACTTAATCCATTGTAATTCATTATTTTATTATGTTAAATTGCCAATCAAAAAGAACGTCCCCGAATTTCCTTGAAAAACTCACCCCCTTACCCCCTGTCCACATGGTGTCCATTTTAGCCCAGACTTCCCCCTCATGGACGTCCTTAATATTTTTGAAAAAGTAGGGTGTCCAGAAAGTTTTTGGAACATAAAAGGGCCATCCTATAAATTTCCAAGCAACCGTTTCACTGGCATTTCCACGACATTTTACCAGATTTTTCCGATTAACGGAAATTTTCTGACCTCAAAGGGGAATTCCAGCATAAAACACAGTTCCCGACTTTCCCGAGGTTTTATAAATTCAGTAAATTTGGGAACTTTAAAACTCAATTAAATAGAAAATCCAAAAACTGAAAAATGTCATCATTATTTGGACGTCCGTAATGGCTTCCCTCTTCAACCCCCTGTCCGCATGGTGTTCATGTGCCAGCAGACCCTCCCCCCTTCACCCCTTGAGAACGTCCTTTTTGAATTGCCCTAAGAAAATCGCATTAAAGCTGAAGTTGATATAGACAAATTGAGTTTTGAACTTAAGATTGAAATAAAACTTGTCTTAAACATGTACTCATTCTCACCTCAAGTTCTTTTACTGTAAAATTTCTTGAATTATTGGAAATTAGTCTGCAAGCTGTTGTAGAATTCTTATTCGGTTAGTCATTGCAGTTTCTAAAGTAATACTTATGATATTGGGTTAAGGGGATTACAACCTTACATATCCCTTTCAATGGATAAATTTGCAAAGACACTCACAGTCAAACAAAGAAAAGATCAAATACAAATAAAAATTGTTTAAAATAACTTACTAAATCAGCAAGGGGCTTAGTTTGCCATTTTTCAATTTAAAATAGTAGATTTTTTTAAATTAAATTATTATTTGAATTTTTGCACTCACAACTTGCCTATCTCATGCTGCCACCTGCTGGCAGCGTGTGCAAAATAACGGACACTTGTATATTACTTTTAAAAAAATGTACCATTTCAAAGTGAAAAACGACAAGCGGAGCCCCTTGCTGATCCATCAAGCCACCCCAAACAATTCTCACCCCCACCCAAACCTCCCTTATTTAACTGTAAGTATCTTCGCAAATCCGACCCATTGAAAAGGATAGGGTTGTGATCCCTCTTAATCATTGTGTTTTTTAAAGTATTGCTTATGGGATTGCATATGGGTTTTGACTTTTCTGCTACTATTTTACCTTAGGCTCTATACTGTCTTTGTGCTAATGAGAGAATTGACAGTATTCAAAATCGTAAGCAACATATTTTACCATCTGTTAAGCATGCATTTATCAAATCGTCAAATCTAAATTCATGCAAAGCTGATTAAACCATTATGAATTCTAAGCTCGTTCTCAAGTAGCTGGCATTGTTCCAACCAATGAACCAAGAGAAAATCAAGATGCTTTTCTAAACGAGATTCTTCGACTGTAAGATGTTCATGCTGCCGCATTATTATGTGAACACAACAAGACAGCAGCAACAACAATTGCTATTCTTCGCCATCCACGAATTAAGTGAAATTATGGAGATTTAATTGCGGCGTGTGTTTCAACTCGAACAGCGCCATTCCCTTCCGAAATAATTCTTGCCGTTTAATTATCGTAATGCAGGTTGACGCTATATAACGTCTCCAGACGTATTCTTTTGTCGATGGTACTAAAAAAAACATCCTTTGAATATACAGATATTTTTTGCTTATTCAGGATGCATGACGCATCTATGTGATGTAGGAAGAGCGTAAAGTTGGAACAAGCTCATAAATCACCGAAGAACGTACACGCGATTTGCATTTGCTTGTTTTAGGAAATGATAGCAATTTAATGGGGGGGAAATTGGTTTAAAACAACTGTGGGCAACTAATTTATTGCCTCGCCAAAGAGATAGAAATATAATATATGGATCAAATTCAGAACTTAATGGTCCCTGGCATGGAACGCATCGTCAACTCTGGAAGGGATGAGAAGAGGGGCTTCAAAATACTTTCCTTGGATGCAATTTCAATCAAAGGGGTAAATGCCATGGTTCTTCTCTAGTTGTGACTAGTGGCCATGGTATAGGACCAGAGATAAGTGCAATATGTTTAAGGACACCTTGGCTAGAACTTCAAATGCCTTGCAGGAGTATGCATCCATGGCATATGTATATATGCTACAGTCAATGTGTCAAGCTAGCCAATTTGTAAAATGACTGACCTAATCAGTCATTTTACAAA